>VNJU01002691.1:0-117396 GCA_008042675.1 Drosophila seguyi | reverse complement strand
TCAAAACAGTATTATATATCATGGTTGTCAAGAATAAAGGTTTAAAATCAGTTCGATTTATTTTCGGATTTATTTCCTATTTGGAAATAATTTCGTTTACACTTACAATCCTTTTTCCTGAGTCAACTTATTTCTAAGGCACAAACGCATAATACTTAAATTAGTTTAGATCTGTAAATAGCTTTTTAAGATCGGACTCACGTAATGTAGTATTATGTAGAAAACAAAAATATATTTTCCAAAGTAGACAATTTTCTGGCTTTACCTTATGTTTATTCCTCTGATCGACAAAAAAAAGATAATATTAACCATAAATTATCATTCATTGCCCTAGGCTGCTTTCCAAGGACTTAAAATTAAGTGAAAGCTGTACACAAAGCGTAGTACAAATACTGATGCATAGTAATTGTACTTTTACTACTAATGTATAATTCGACTATTCATCAAATATTAAAAGATAAATATATATTTTGCCAATATATACAGATACATACACATAATGTATACATAATAATTTAATAACATCATTAAAAAGAAACGTTATATTTCAAATTGTTTATTTTTTTTACTGAAATACAATTTACGAAAGTATACCAAAAACGTATTGCAATTGAAAACTTTAACAGAGAATTATTGCTTATGCCTAGCTTGAGCTTGTCCAAAAATATCTTAACTTGTAAAGAAGACATGCAAAATTTCGGCTTAACTATGAAATACTTCCAAGCTCAATTCCGCAGAAAAAAACCTTAAGAATTATTGATTAATGACTGAAAGTTCAAGTGCAACTGATAGGGCCTGCTGATTTTTGTATAAAAGGTTTTGTGTGGTGGTCCAACTCACAGAGTCTTTCAGTATCTGTTACCGAACTTACGATGACATCGAAAATCGCAATCGCTTTCCTCATTGGCTGCTGTGTCCTCCTGGGACTCTGCCATGCCGAGACCTGGAGCAATAGCAATGCTCATTGCGATCCTGTAAAGGGTAAATTTTAATTCAAATTTATCTCCTGTTCCCAGAGAAGGTTCATTTTTGTTCCAGGCTTATTTAAATTCTATCCATACAACATTTTTGCATAGCAAATCTAATTTTCACATAAATAAAAGTACAAAAAAAATATAAAATGATTCTTATGTCATTTTTACCGAACCATCTTTAAGGGCCGAAAACAATTTGATTGGGGCTAAAATATAAAAGAATAATTTCATTTTTGATATATGTATGTATTAAAATTTTGTCTTACCAATTAATTTTTTCAAGCCGGGGTCTAAGCCGATGGCTTGGACTTTCTTTCGAACAGATTTCTGTTCTGAAATAAATGTGAAAAATATTTTACTCCTTTTAATGTATGTATAAAGTTAACTCCTAACATTACTTTCATCGGCTGTAGTTCTATGGCCATCAAAAGTCAGAAAAGTCGGCCCAACTACTATGTAATTTTTTGCTATAATCAAAACTATTCTGTTATAATAGGTATAAAAATAAATATTATTTCGATTTTGTGTTTTAATAAATACTTATGATGCAACCCTCAACATCATCGGGACAGTGTGTGGTAGAGAAAGGGGCAGAAGACAGTATGGGAAAGGGCGGATATTGGACTGGGAGGGTGGAATAGGGAGGGATATGGATCTTGGAATGGAGACGGGGAGGTTAAACCTAGGAATGGGACTTGAAGTCGGAGGGGATGTGGGAAGAAATGGAGGGGAGGAGAATTGCTGGTTTTGGTTTGTTACTGCCGCGTCCTCTTTTTGTTTTTTCTGGAATAGTCGACATCCTCCTCCGAATCGAAATATTAATCTTTCGAATCGAAGAAATCACCAATGGACCTCCTGCCACTTTTGTCATTACTGCTTTTATTTTCTTTGACATTTGGCTCTCACGGCTTTTTTCAATAGGTTTTATTCTACCATTTTGTTCTCGCAAGTTATAAAATACAGTTACCATCAAAAAATCATGAAAAAAGGCGTTTTAGAATTTCGGTTTTAGTTTTATGCCAATCGAATATTTATATCATACAGCTGCAATTGATTTGATTTTGATTTAATTTGTTTAAACTGCATTTTTATAATATGTATAAATGTTTTATATAGTTCCTAGTTGCTCTTTTTATTTGATCAAATTGAAAAATTAATAATGATCCAATTGTAAGCTGGTATACAAACTTCGGCGTGCTATCATTCACATAGCTTCAAAACTGAGGGACTAGTTATAAAAACCATAAGCTGTAATCGCGGCAGCTTGAACTTGTTTTAAAAAATAAAAATTTTAAGTGCACCATTGAGAAATGGCCACTCGGTGTGGCGGTAAAGGTGTATTGCTATAAATTAATTTAGAATGGTTGGTATCAGGATACGCTGAACCGTCAGATTGTGCAGCAAATGCAGTTTTCTGTTACTAACTCTAAAACTTCCTCATACGAGTTGGTCCCCAAGCCTATTACGTTTTTCAAGGACATAACAAAATGCCTTAACGCACAGTTTTGACCGACCCACGGGCCTGTCGCCGATGTGTCATAGGGATTAATGTGGGCAAGGTTTCGCATTATATATATATATTTTATTGATCTTTTGATTAAAATTATTGTATCCTCGCTGAAAACGGCGGCTATACGGCTTTTGTATGCACGGCTTGTATCCATTTTTATAAGAAGATTAATTTTTTTAACCTTTCGAAAGTCCCAGTCGAAAGTCTTTCGAATACCTAACTCTTGTGTTTATTCTAGTATTTATCTTATCGGTGCTTCATACCGACCTGCTAATCGAAATCGTATAGGCATCCATTTCCCACTCATTGGGTTTCGAAATATTAGCTTGGCTTCATACGGATCTTTAATATTAAGCCGTCTCTACTCAACCACTATATTTTGTCACATTTTGGCCACAGTCATAATATAATCTTTATTAATAATAATTATTGGCCGGCAAATTTAAATTCGTATTACGTTACAGACTACGATTTGATCAATTTCGTACTAAGATTACGTTCTCTACCACTTACGTTGTTTGATTACGTTCCATTTTCTTCAAATGGTATTTATCAGTGTTGATTAGTTGGCTAGCTAGTATTTTTTATCGGTATCGGGAACGGTCACACTAAGCAGGCCGACGATTTCGTTTTGGAGTCAAAAGCTAAATAAGTTTATTTTACGAAATAAAAGGGACTTCTTAAAATGTCAGCGAAGGGAGCATTGTTGCAGCTGGTTGGCCGGCGCCTCGCCCAACGGAACACGCCGGTCACGGCGCTTAGCCTAAGGTAAATCCGTCTCCCCGCCGCGCTTCCTCTTTTCTGTGACGTAATGAACGCACATTTGTTGGCTGCCGCACGTAATTGTAATTTGCTTTGATAACGAGATTTTGTGTTCTACAGTGCTCGTGCCCCCCAACGCCTGCGCCTGTACAGCACGGAGAAGCAGCCGGAGGAGGCAGCGGCCGCAGAACAGAAGGCAGCGACAACGTCGCCGGAACTGGAGAAACTCGGAAAGGACTTGGCCGCCGCCAAGGAGCAGAATGCCGAGCTGCTGGACAAGTACAAGCGAGCGCTGGCTGATAGCGAGAACATGCGCAATCGTCTAAATAAGCAGATCAGCGACGCCAAGATCTTTGGCATCCAGAGCTTCTGCAAGGATCTGCTTGAGGTGGCGGACACCCTGGGCCATGCAACGCAAGCGGTACCCAAGGATAAGGTGGGAATTGAGAGCAGCTTAACTGCGTTTTCATGTTTAGTGCTTTTTAAGATAGAATTTTATGGTAAATTTATAAAATCCCTCATTAATAACTTTCTTACAGCTAAACGGCAACGCCGACTTAAAGAACCTGTTCGAGGGCCTTAGCATGACGCGCGCCTCCCTGCTGCAGGTGTTCAAGCGCCACGGCCTGGAGCCTGTGGACCCCATCAACCAAAAATTTGATCCCAATATGCACGAGGCTCTGTTCCAGAAGGAGGACAAGACCGTCGATGCGAATACCGTGGTGGAGGTCACTAAGCTGGGCTACAAACTGCACGAACGCTGCATACGTCCCGCGCTGGTGGGCGTCTCCAAGTGATTATAGACCCGAGCGACTGCTGCTGCCCAGCGGCTAGCAAAATTCCCCGTAGCTCTAGAAGCGAAGCTCTTCCCTCCCGTTTCCTTCTATTTTTACATGGCGTCGCTCTCAAATGTTTGCAATTTTTTTCCCCGGCAAAATTCATGTACGTCAAACCCGTGTAAATACAGTAATCCCATTTAAGAGATCGCAACCATTGGGCAGCGCTGGCGAATTTAGAATTCCTCCTAGTTTCTAAGAGATTTGTGACTGGATTTGATGGCCACAATTTCTACCACACACGTGGTCATCAAGTGTTCCATTTTAAGGTTTAAATTACGATAATAAAACATGTGTTAGTTTGTTGAAATACGGTGAGATGTTCATTGTTTTTCGGCTGAGCCAGTCTGACCTCGGATTTCCTTGATTTTCCACGCTGACTGGGGCAGAAGAAACCCGAAACCTGAAATCCTCTTGAAAACCCATTTCTTTTGTGCACAAACCCAGGTAGAAAAGGGCAAAGGCATTCCTGCTCGTCGCACAAGGTGGAAATTTCAATGGAAATGTGAGATTTTCTATGGATCAGCAGGTAGCAAACCGTGAATTCAGGGGAAATGCATTTAGGGATGGGCATAAACTAGAGTTTAGAATCCATTTGGAAAGTATCTTCACTTCTCAAGCGTTAGTTGTCCTTAAACATTCGAAGTGAGCGGAATGATTTCTTTCCTGTTACGCCTTCTGTGGCCCCTGGCCCTGCTGCAGTGCATCCAGGCAACAGCAGTGGCTCCGAGGCCCCTTATCTATGGCCGGGATAATGCCTACTACTTCGGTTTGCCGGTCTACAAACTCATCAAGCCGGGTGCACCGCCTTCCACGACTACAACGACGACCACAACGCCTGCTCCCAGCTCGGGTTATCCCAGGGATATTCTGGACATAGCCTATAAAAAACTGGGCCTGAAGAAGCTGCCAAAAATCGAGGATCTGGGCGAATTGATTGGCACAGGAGATGCCATGGAAACCATAGAATATCTGCGCAAACGGACCGGGAGCGATGCTGATATTGCTCTGATGAAGCAGTATATGGACACACTTCACTTCGAGGAAGAGCATGAGGCGGAAGAGGAGGCTGAGGCGGATGTGGAGGCGGAAGAGAAGCCAGATGACGACAACGACGATGATGATGATAACACCATGGATAACAGTTTTGATGAGGACCAGCCTAGCGAGAATGTTGTCCCCACCAAAGCTACCGAGCCTCAAGAAAGTATGATCCAGCGTTTCAGCACTTTCCTGAAGCAGTGGACCAGTAGGAGCCCCACTCCAGCGCCGACGGTAGGTACTCCACCTCCGCGTGCTGTCTCCTTCCAGCCAGTTTTCGTTGTTCGTCCTCGCCCTATCGCAGTGCCAAACAGACGGCCTGTCCTGGTAAGGCAACCAGTGCCCTATCACTATCCCGTACCCTTCCGGCCGACGCCGTCGCCACCGCCACCCCCCGTCCAGAGGCCGACCGAGGTACCCAGTACCACGGCAGCTCCTAAGCCCCATCTGAACACGCCCAAGGAGCAGGAGTTGACCGCCAAGGAGCTGGAGGATATCACGATCGATATACCGAACAATCTGTCGCCGCACATCATGCAGTTCGCCAAGTTGGCCAACATCTCGCCCGTCATTGTGGACCGCTTCCTGCAGCGCCAGCCCAAGCTGGCAGCGCTGGCCAAAAAGGTGAGCACGCTGGCACTCAGCCAGGAGCAGACCCAGGAGATGGAGTCTCAGGTGCTGATGGCCGTGCACAAGGCGCTGTCCCAGAGCGAGGAGATGAGCAAGATATTGGAGGCGGCCCAGACACTTAAATAGACTGAATGTACAACTATTAGAGCTTTAAGAATATTTCCAAGAAAATAAAACCTTATATGGGCTTAAAAATTACATTTCAAGGTGGTGTGAGATGTTTGCGACATGGGTTAAGTTTTAGGAATACGAGACTATTAATAGACTTCAATTCAATACACACAATTATTAAATTTTCTAGAATGTTTACAAAAATCACATGGTTACCAAGGGGTTAAACTCGATTTTAACCTCTCTTTACCAAAAAACGTGTACTGAAGCTGTGCTAGTACCTCAAAACGCGAAGGTCTGATCCGAAGATTGGCAACCAACACATTATTAAATACTACAAAAATATTTCTTTGGCGTTTCGTGCATAACTGCAACCTTGGGTGTTTTCTTGCCACAGTTTAATATTTAAAACGCTTGAAATTCATTCAAAAATACATAGTCATAAAACTGTTCGACAAATTAATGAAAATGCAAAGCTAGGGCGTCAGCAAGGCACTTTGGTAAGATTGTCGTTAGGTTTTCTATATGTCCATTAAAATAGCACTCTTTTTCCCTGGGAAATGGGCAAACGAGCGTGCATAGGACAACACGTGGTTCTTGAAAAGTCAGAGCTATCTCTATGGAAATAAACTGAATTTTGTGAAATCAAATAGAAAATGAAATGTGCTTAGAGTTGTGTGACCAAGCACCAGCACCAAAACACCCCTTAATCGGTGTGATTTTAAAATACCATATTAGTGTTGAAATATACCAAAATATAATTATATCGATATTTTTTCTGAAAATTATATATTTAAGCACGGTATCCGGACAGAAGAAAACTGTTCCAAAGCAGTGAGAGAGAGCGAGAGGCAAATAGTTTGGAACAGCTTGTCCCCTAGGTCTGTTTCGAAGCGTGGTATCCAGTTCAGATTCCAAAATACTAGAAAGGTGCAAGATTTAGGAGATTATTTGAAGGCGCACTTTTAGTATTTCCATAACGCGTCGACGAAAAGAATAAAAATTTTAATAAAACAGCTTGTCCCCGATGTTTGCCTCTCGCTCTGCCCTTCACTTATTTCAAAGTATGGATCCCGCCACGAACAATAATGCGTAGAAAAGTCGAATTCAGGAGTTAAAAGAGCAATATAGTCTTAAATAATTTGATGGAGCCAAATACAATACCTTGGAAATTACATAAACATGCATTAAAGAGACATGGGACCAAAAAATATAAATAAAAATAACAATAAGAATGCAGAGGACAGAGGACCATTTACGAGGTCCATTGCATATTGTTATGCAACTGGTACAGGTAATCGCAGCTTCTCCTCCATTATAATGGCCACTGGTGCCATCATGTTCCTGAACGGGACACGGAACTCAATTCCAATCATCCGAGTTCCTTCCACTTGTACTGGGAGCTGTCCAAGACAGGCGCAGCAGCCGAAATGCATGCCAATAGCTAAGGGACAATTATTAATGTCATCAAAACATGAACGTGTCTATTGTTTCAAATATTGCCGGGTGTCAACAAAGTACGGCCGCATCATTGGCGCTCAAAAATTGCCGAAAAACAAGTAAAAGGAGCGGTCACACTTCAAAAGAATAAACATTTTCCGTTGGGTGACAAATTTATGAACAGTGCTATATAGTGATTTTTAGTTTGCCCAAAAATCGTTAAAGCCATATTTTTTAAAATTTTTGTCTTGGTTAATTTGAATTCAAAAGCAATCTATTATAGGTGTGGAAATATTAAAGCAGGAGGAGACTAAGTTAAATAAAATACCGATAACACCATTTTTCTCTTTTTTATTGATTAAAAAGGTCCTGTTTACTTTGGAACGCACCTTTTATATGCTTATTTTACGTTGATAAATCAACTGAATGGTTATAAAACGTAGTAGTAGCAAAATAACGTGAAAACATAACAGCAACGATAAAATATCAATTAGATTAACAATGAAAATATTTGGGCTTATATTGGTGAATGACTCCGAGGTCTTTGTCTCCCTCTAATCCAAAGATCTCCTAGATGTCGTCTCTTCAAGCCTTCGTCTGCTAGCCGGGCTTGCCAATAAATCTGCTCAAAAGTATGCACCATGTTTTGATTAAATCAAAATGTTTTAACAATCAGAGAGAAACGCAAATTTAATCATGTTGTACTATATTGTATGCTGCTTTTTTAGTTTTCTCTTTACATTCTTACCGATCACTTTTGCCTCGCCAAAATATCTTTTTAATTTTTCAGATGTTCAAAATTTTAAGTAAAGTCTTTTCTTTACAAGAGACAATGGCTTGGATGCGAATTTTACAAAATCAGGCGACATCCCTGACGTTTCATTCTTACCTGCAGCAACCGAGCATGGAGAAGTCCACGTTCGCCAAGTCGATGAAGCCGATGCAGGAGTGGAAGAACAAGGATGACTTAAAGATTAGCGTGGTCGGATCGGGACAGGTGGGCGCTTCAATCTGTTCGTGTCTGATCCTCCGCAAGCTGGCCAAGAACCTGGTCATCATGGATGTCAACTACAATCTGGCCAAGGCGGAGTCTTTGGAATTCATGCATGGAGCCGCCCTATTTGGCAATCCTCGGGTTGTGGCCTGCTGCGATGGAACCCTGACCAAGGACTCGGACATAATGATCATAACGGCTGGGGCACGACCCGCCGGCAAGGATCGATCCCGTCTAGCTGCAATGCATAATACAATGGAGATCTTTAAGAGCGTGATTCCCAGACTGGTGAAGCTGAGCCCCAATGCCATTTACGTGGTCGTATCGAATCCCGCCGATGTCATGACCTTTGCGGTACAACGCATGACAAATCTGCCCAAGCATCGCTGTCTGACCACCGGCTGTCACCTGGACTCGATACGATTCCGTTATTTCATCGCCGAGCGCCTTCACGTGCCACCGTCCGATGTTCAGGCCTACATGATCGGGGAACACGGTGTCAGTGCGGTGCCAGTGTGGTCCTCCGTCAGCATCGGTGGTATTCTGCTAAAGGACGTGATCAAGGAACTCGCCTGCGGCACAGATCCCGAGAACTGGTCGGAGCTGCGGGAACAGGTCACGACTGGGGGCGCAAAGGTGGGCGTGGTCAAAGGATATACCAACTGGGCTATTGCCGCCACTTGTGCCGATGTCGTGGAGGCCTTGACCAGCAACAAGGGCAAAATCCTCTGTGTGGGCACGGACATGCAGGGCCATCACGGGCTAGAGCATAACGTTGTCCTCTCGTTGCCCTGCCTGGTCAACTCTGGAGGCATCAGCCACGTGTTCGAGCTTCCGCTGACGAGTGTCGAGAAGGAGAAACTACACGCCTCGGCGGAAACTCTAATTGAAGCACAGTGCTCCTTAAAGTTTTGAATTTAACAAATTTTAAACTTTTGGGATCTCTCTTGAAGCCGAGTGTTTCCAGAAGTTTTGAACTTTAAAAATTCAAAACCTTTTGGGATCGGTACTTCCAATATTCTGGGCGAAGATCTAAGGCTATTACTAAGGAGTTCCCAAAAGAATTCAAATTGGTTTTCCAGCGGCGTGGCAAAGGATCAAAGATCTTTCTACACGAAGTATGAGTTTTTTTTGGAGTTTTGTCACATACATATATATTCTTACTGAAATAAAACTTACACTAAAATAAAACTAAAGCCAGAAAAGCAATAAGTAAACATTTTCTTTATAGGAAACCTGGAAAATATTCATTTTTATGTGTATTAAAACACATATGTAGCTGGCAAACGGCTTTTTTTCCAAGTGTGTGAGAGAAGACCGGAAGAATGAATGAAGAGAGAGAGGGTATGAACAGAGGCAAGCCCTTTCCACTTTCCATTAAAAGAGTGGGCGTGCCAGAGCGAATAGGCAAGTCTGCCCTTTCCACTTTCCAAAAAGACAGCGGGCGAAAAAGAGAGATAAATATAGATACCAGCATATATAGATTTCTCTGAAGACTTTGCTGTAGAAATGCACTTAAGATCTTTTCGGCATTTCTGTGACCCTGTGATTAGACATCGAACAATTTTGGTATTTTTCCCGAAATTATGATTAATTTCTTTTGGAAATCGGCGACAATAATGCAAGCATTGGAAATGGGGCCAAAAATGACGTCGCCAAGGTCTCTTTTATCAAGCAGTTTGTCAAAGAAACTGAAAGTCAAAGGTCTTGGAAACGAATAGGTGAGCAGCGAAAAGAAGAAAGCAGCAGAAGACGCGTCTCCACATCTGGGGGCCTCAACTTGAACGTGTGGCAGCAGTTTTTGGAGCCAAGGTCTTCACTGGTAGCAGGCGAGGAGCAATCAGCGATCGCGTTTCTTGCTCTCTTTTTTTTCTATTTCGGTTGCCCGGAGAGTCGACGAAGCGAGACCAGAAATCAAGTTGACCCGGGGGTTGCGTTGTGTCACGCCACTACAGCATCCCATGCCGTGTCTAGTAAAAACAAGTGTAGCCAAGTGTAACACTGGCCACCAGGCGAACAGATCTCGAGCAGGTCTCCTACGCCGCTGGAAGACTGAGATTTTCTACGGCTGGCTGCATTGTCTGGGAAAATGTTCCGCCACGAATTCGGGCCATTGTTTGCATTTCACAAGACGCACGCTCGCTGAGGCGCCCTTTCCACTTGCCACGAATTTGTTTAAATGAAATGAGAAGGAAAATGTTTAACAATACATCGCGTTTGTTTGTTTAACTAATTGAAATTCACTAGGCGCGAAGAACGCACAGAGTGCGTGTGGAAAGTGCACGCATGGCTGGAATTTCCAGCCTCTGCTACCTGCTAGGGGAATTTTCGGGGCTTTTTCTTGGACTGACAAAAGGAGAAATCATAGCTCTCCAGTTTATGATTTCCTATTTAAATGCTATAGTTTTTCCCCCAAATTCACAGTGACATATATTTTCGAAGAGAGTGAGAGTGATCTTGAGAGCGAGGTGGGTGACCCCGATTCGACCCCCATGCTTGTTTGTTTGTTTCCTATTTTCTGTTTGTTTTGGTTGTAAATATCTGAATAGGTCAACAGCATTTCCAGGCAGTCACAAATCTAGCCGAATGTGCCCTCTTCTTGGGCTGCTGTTGGGTGACCTGTTGAAGGGCGACACATAAGCATGTGTTTTCGGGAAATGCGTGGATAGTTCATGGCACTTGAGGCTGCTCATGATGCTGTGAGTGAGCGAGGGAGGGAGTGACTTTTCCTCAGTTATGTTCGCCTGCTGAAGTGCTACACATTTGCATCATTTAACTCTTTCATATATGACAAACTCCCATTTGATCTCTAATTCCCACGCTAATCCCCCCGCACATGCCAGGCCAGATCATCGTGCGTTTTCGATGTGCATCCGAGTGTGACCTTTGCCTAGGCGAGCAGCAAATATCGCCTGCATCCCAGTGAATCCCAGTGCATCCAACTGCATCCGAGTGCATCTCACACCAACTCGATGAGGGCCGTGGGTTAAATGTGTACATGTATATGTTTAACAAATGCATGCGAGGTTTTTCGGGTTCGTTTCGGATGCTGGATTCGGTTTTCCAATGCACGATTTCCACCTACTATCCATGTTGACAGCCTGGGCGGTTTGGTCACGCTTCAGCGATCCGCTGAATGGGATCAGGCGAGGATTATTCCATTCAATCTTCAATGAGTTTCCGGTTTCTGATTTCTTTTGCTGTAAACCTGTTGTATTGATCCAGTTGGTCACGCTCCACTGATTCCATTCTCGGAACTGATCTAGGAGTGCCCTTTGACCTGTTCAATATTTATCTTAATAGTTTTTCACTGCGATCTTGTAGTGGATTTTGATGCTGGCCGGATCGCCTAATCCGCTCGGTCACGGCTCAATGATTTTCCATGAAAATTCTTAGGAGTCTTCCAGATTCTAAGGGTAAGGGGAGATGTTGCCTACCTGCAACTGGTGTGCTTGTAGTCAGATTTTGGTTTAAGACATTTTTCACTAGCGAGTCCTTGTGGGCAAGTCTGCCAGCCTGTTCGAATGCTATAGTTTTGTGACTTTAAAGTCTTTAATTGAAATTTCCTTAGTCAATTACCTAGAAAAATATTAAGTGTACAATTATTTTTGGCATATTTTGTAACTCTAGCCTTCGTAGATATTTTATCTATCTTTATTCATAATATTTCCCAGCGTTTCAAGACTGCCCTTAAGAAAACGTGAAATTGGCTACACAACCAAATTTCAAATTTTTACAATATATACCTGTTTTCCAGCTTTGTCTGTTACAATTTTTCTTACATTTTTAAAACGTAACACTGCAAATGTTATTTTAAATTATTCACCGATACTTCTATCAATTCATTTAATATATTAATTTATTTTCATAAGCATGGGGATGTGTCTTTTTAAATGGTAAATAATTTTCATTTAATTAATCCTTTTCCTTTTAAAAATACAAATGGTAATATTGTTCCAGAGAACCAGAACCGTATCTAATATTATTTCTGTATTCTACATGAAATCAATTCCATCTTTAATGCTTCATTAATGTAAAGGGTTAACTTCTGGTAAACTGTAGCATAGCGAAACAAAAAGTTAAGAAGGATGCTGGAAAGTAAATGAAAGATCCTGAAAATACAGAATACATTTTCCTACAAAGATTACCGTTTGTAGTTTATGTTCACCTGCTGTCTTCATATATATTATTCATGCTTCATTGAATTTCTTTCTTCCCACAAGAATAGAAAATTATTTATGGTTGTTTAGATGTTTACAGATATTCTAACACTGGTTCTTTCAAATGTTCTGTAAAACTGGTTATTTTATTAAGGACAGAGTTAGGATGATGTAAAGTGTAGCATTCGAACAGGAGAACAACAAATATAGCAAATGTACTCAAGAAAGCAATGATTCGGTTCAAAGTTCAAACTCTGCTGGTTGAGAACAGCTCTACCTGTTGATGCTGCAGGTCATTTTCCTTTAAAACATTTTCCCAGCACACCTGATATTTATGTATGTTAACCTGTTAAATTTTCCCATCTCGGTTTCACTTCATTGGTTTCCAGAATTTTCATATTTGTTAATTCTAAAAAAACTTAGAATTGTTGTTGTGCCTTTTCTATTGTGAAAATCAGGTTCTTAATTAGGGATAAAAACTGCTGACACGATGAAAACTGAAGCATTCGAATAGGCTAGCAATAGAGGTAGTAGGTGACCTAGAAGTATGAAGAGTGTTTGCAGGTGATGCTGCAGGTAATTTTCCGGGATGCAGGTAATTTTCCGGACAAGCATTTTCCTTGCTTCTACCCTCGTTGGAATTTATGTTAACCTGGTTTATTTTGTGATCTTGGTCACGCTTCAATGACTCACTGATAATTGGGAAATTAAGGCTAACAAACATCCTGTTTTGTAAATAATAAAAAAGGTAATGTGATAAAATCACCTGCCTTACATACATGTTTACCTATTAATTTTCACAGCCTCTGACACACTTCACTGATTTTTTAAATTGCTAGAATTTCATTTCACCAAAAGATGCATTTTTCCTTGTCTATAGTCTGTCAAAGTTGCTTTCCTGTTCCATTGATACACATGGCAGCGCTTGAATGATTTTCATCTCAATGTTGTGGGATGCTGCTTACCCTTAGAATATTTTGTTTGTACCTGAAAATTCAATTTACCTGTACAAACACAAACTGGGTTCTTTGGTTGCTGCTTTTCCTAAGCTGTTATCCTGTTCGAGTGCTACAGTTTTGTGACCTTTAACTCTTTCTTTTTGCTCATTTAGAGATAATTGGCTAGGTGACCTTCTTACACCTTAAGCCGTGGTTGTAAAAAGAGTTAAGATGCTGTAAACTGTAGCATTCGAATAGGCCAACACAAAATTTAGCAAGTTGTCGGAGGGCCTTAGAAAGGAACACAAATTCGGAGGTTACAGGTCACAGGTCACACACACAAAGTACAGGTGATGCTGGAGATCAGGTTACAGATGGATTCTCCTCTTATTCCTGAAAACCTAGTTGTTTTTCAGGTATAGTAGACGCTTCATTGGTTGAACCTGTTTTGTATGGAATTGTGGGATTTTATATAGCATTTAATTTCGAAAGATCTTGTTCATGTTCTTGATTATGAATTATATAAATCGTCTTTATTATGGATTCGTTTAACACATTTTTTATTTACCTTACAGAACCCGAAATCATTGTCTTATGTGGTCAAAACTGTAGCATTTGAATAGGCGAACAAAATATTAAACAAGTAGCTATATTCCTTATATAGATAGATAGAAAATCGAAGAAGATCTCTTGGGTTTAACCTGTTGCAGGTAGATCTCTTTCCTTTCTCGTAAAACCTTTAGCTAATGATGCTGCCGCATTTCTATACAGTTTTCTCCTGGCCATGATTTTCTTGTTGCCCCCGCTACCTGCTTATGTTTTCAGTGGAAAACTCTAGCAACAACAATGTGCTGCCCCTTGTGGAAATATATCTGTAGAGATCCCCTGCACTGGTCCTTACTCCTTACTCTACGAATTTTGTGAACCTGATACTTGATTCCCTATTTTTCCGTTTCAATGATTTTGAACTCGCATTGCTTGAAGTAAATGTAAACATTTAGACATGAAATTATACATATTTACACCCACAAATATATACATATATGTATATAAAGGGAAAATGTTTGCTTTTGCAGGAATAACACTGCTTCTTTTTTATGCCTACCTATTCGCCTCTAACATCTTGGTTACGCTTCTTTGATTTTCCCCGAGATGTTCTCATAATCTGTCATGGGAATATAGTTTGGAAATTGGGTCAGCATTAGTGGATCTTCTTCGTTTTGTGTGTGTGCCAAAGAGATCTCCTGCTGCTGGGCCTCTTGTTAACCTGTTCCCTGGATACACGCGAATGCGCTTCAGTGGGTTTTCCCATCGCCAGAGATGCTCTCCCTCCTTGGCTCCTCCTTGGCAGGGTCGGGCCTACACTGGGCTTGCTGTTAACCTGTTCGAAAATTATGCATCGATGCGCATCAGTGGCAATCATCGTGGAAACATAATGGCATGGATGCTGCTGCTGCTGATGATGATTATGGTGTTGTTATTGTTAAATTGAAGCCAGCGGAGGGACCTGAAATCTTACTTGGTTGGCAATTCTGTTAACCTGTTCGTTTGCTACACTTTATGCATGCTTCGACGGTTTTCTAATTATGATTTATGATCATGATGCCTGGGGGATTAGTCAGAAGACTCACACAATGCCCTAAGGCGAAGAAGAGGTTCTTATACTCAAACCCATTTTACTTTCAGTTTCAATCTCTGACCTCTCACACCATCAGCCTTTGATATGTCTGCCTTTGAGTTTGTGTTTACCCCGAGGGGCCTTGATCACAACAAATCCCTGGCAAACAAAAAGGCCCAAAGGCTTAAATCTGTATCATTCGAACGGGAGAACAGAACGGGCCAAAGCAAGATCTTCTAGCTGCCTTCTCTGGTTATGTTTTCAAGCAGGTAGAGAGATGAGGCAAGGCAGAGCAGGGCAGAAGACCCTCGAGATCTCGGCTGCCTGGGATGCTGTGGCCCTGTTGGCCACGTTCAGCTTGATTGCACTTTAAACCGCAGGCGGTGCCCCGAGGGATCGGATCTGTTCCTGGAAATTCACACAACAAAGACCTGAGCTGAGCTGACTTTGATGGATGGATTTGGTTTTGAATTTCTTGTTTGTTTTGCTAATTGATTTGGAACAGGTCAGCATAAGGTGATAGCAGGGAGGTCACAGGAACACACTCGAACCCCACCTCTGTGGCAGGGCATTAGCATGTATTCCCCTAATTGTTTACGATCGCTTCCTGTTTATTTTAATACGGCGTGAAATCGTAACAGGCTGGCAGCATTTGCTGGCCAGTTTTCTTGCCACTTGAGTGGCTCCCTGGGCCCAATCATCGCAATTGTAATTCGATGCGTGCTGCCGGTTATTATGAGGGTCTTTGGTGTTCGTTCTTCGGCGCTTACCCTGCCTGCTGCAGTCGCTGTGAGCCTATTGAAAAACATGGAATTATCGTGACAAACATCGGGGTTCATTAAGTTGTTTAAAAACATATCAACCACACCACACACACACATACCGGGGATCGCTTTGCCTCACTGCCATCGAACCTCTCGCAACGATGTCGATCGGTGGCACTCTGGGGGCGTGTCTCCCTCGCTGCGGGCTATTTGAGACCCTATAATTTCCAGCTGATAATCTTGGCTGATGATCGCTAATTGGCTGTCAAAGTGACAGGAACCCAGGCTGCCGGAGCAAGTTACTGGGTACAAAGACTCGTGGTGGTGGTGGTTTCTCCCTGCCTGTCTTCGGGGTGGCTCTACTTTGCTGGCACGTGCCCCATAATCTCGACTTCCTTTTCTTTTGTAACTTGATGCTTGTAAATGTCTTGGACGGGAACAGGCACACATCGTTTTCAGAACGCTGAGAAGATGTTTGCTTTTGGCTGCGATGTTTCTTTGGATTTTATTTCGGGTTCTCGTTCCTTCACAGTTTATTGGTGGTGGAATTTGATTGTGTGCTGGAAAGAGGAGAGGGGAAACTGGAAAGGCAGAACGGCAAGATGATTGCAGGTCTTGTGCGTAATTGAATTACTTAATGGTGCATTCGTGGCGAGGCTGCTGTTTTTTTTTTTTTTTGTGGGGATTCCCCTTCGTTTGCATGTTTGACTTCTATATGTATATTTATATTCAATTTATTATAAACTTTGAACTTATGTAAAATACATAAACATATACATATAGAATACCTATTTTTCTCCTTCTACTATTTCGCAAGCAAATATATTTTTATTTTAACCAAAAGCCACGTCTTATATTTATTTTGTAATTTAATTATACAAAATTAAAATAAAAAAATGTTAATTTAAAAACTTCTTTCTTTTAATTTTTATTCACATATATGTTTTTTTTTACGCAACGTAATAAATACGGGAATAATCCTCCAGTCACCTTTCCATGACTACTTATTCTACACATCATACTCTCAATTTCCAATAAGATAAGCCTGTTGAGTTTGTTGGTCGTTTTTGAGCGCACACGAGAATACAAGTATTCACCGACTTTAACCTTTACACCGCTTCACCTTCACTCTCGTTCTGTTTTCCTGATCAAAGTTTTGGCCTTAGGACCAAAAGTTCTCACGACCAGTTCCTTTTTCACACAGCCATCGTTCTTGTAACGGCTAATGGCCGGGAATTTCCCACACGATGTTGACACAAGCGAACCGCGACAAACAGACGGCCGTTAAAACCCTCCACAAACACAGCACATACTCACACTATCACAACATAAGGCCATACAAATTCCTCACTGTCCACATCCACATCCGTTTAACGTAACGATCGAGGATCTCTTTCGAAGCAACACCAACAACAACAACCAGGCAGGCGGTGAAGGAAAGGAGAGTGAGAGCGAGCGTGCGAAGGCTGGAAAGTGGATGCGACCAGCGAATTCTGCTGCTCTCCTGGTCCCTTTTCCAGTGTCTCAATTCCCAGTTCTCACGCGAGCACATGCCAAAACAACCCGGGGATACAGAGTCACAGGGAAAACAATTAACAACTAATTTAAGCCTGTGCATATAATTTGAGAGTTGTGAGAGCCTGAAAGCGGCAAGGGGAGGGGTGAGAGGTGCCTTATCTGCAGGAGCCGTGTGAAAAAATACGTTACATTCCTGCCGCCGGTTCGGCATTTATTCCCACGCGATCCTCAACTCTCGTTTTTGTTGGTTTTTTGGGTTTTCGTTTTCTCACAACGAGCATACTCATTACTGGCAGGGTAGAGGGGTATATTGGGCTGTTGAAAAGAATGGAAAGGAAAACGAGTCTAAGGCTGTCTTTAAAGATTTTAAAAACTGATTTAATTTAAGTGTAATAAGAATTATAATTGTTATTATTTTTAAAAATAAATAAATATTAATATTTTGATAATAAAAATAAAATTATATTAATTATATATATTTTAAAATACAAACAAAATTATATTTTAGAAATTAAAAAATATGGAATCAAATGTTAAGTACCAGAGAAAAAATTCCCTCACACTCTGCTTACTCATATTTAGACTAAAAAAGTTGAACAATAAAATAGCTTTTTTAACAAGAAATAGTAAATAATTTTAAACAGTACAAAATATTAATATAAATATAGTAAATATCACAATTAATAAATACATTTTTAAATAGATATAAAAAATGAATTCTTTTTGAAAACTATATTGTAATTTTTGGTTATATAAAAAGAATGTTTTAGGAAATCAAATATTTAAAAAATATTACTGCATATATTTCAAAGGTTAAAATATTTAATATTCGATAATATTTCATTTCCTTAACATTTTTCCTAAATTCTTTTAAAAATATAATACCCCCAATTAAACAATGCCAGGTATCTCATAGTCGTGTCACACAACCCAATGTACATTCTTGTCTTTTTTTTGTGGCTCTTCGTTCACACGCTCGGTGCGTAAGAAGGAGAACTTCGGCAGATGAGCAAGGGAGAGATGCTGTCGCTGCTTGCTGATCGCCTGTTGGAAGATCAACAAAATTCGATTGAAATTCTCACGCTCCAAGGCAAAGGAATTTTACCTGCCGTGAAAGGATTACGCCCACATTAGCTGTGAGATCTTTGGCTCAAAAACGAAGCAATGGTCTTCGCTCTTCGGTTGAAAAAAGAACTAAGAGATCTGTTGATGTGAGACTGGAATTTCCTTGAAATACGGTTTTGGGTTTGCTGAAAGCCGCTTATAAAAGGTGACACTTTCAACCCTCCTGGGTCTTAAGACGATGTGAAGATATTTTCAGACATTTCCAGGCAACTACTATTAGTTCTGTTTCCCCATTAGAGCCCAAGATATGGCACGACTTCTTTGTTTCTTTGTTTGTCTTGGATTTCCAGTCCCAAGAACAACCCTCATTTGTGAGTAGAGAGAGTGTCTGCTGTAATCTTCCCTCCTCCCTAAATTGCTGTTGTCCTGGTAACGTCCAAGACATATTGTTTAGATATTCCAAATCATGAGGGTTGCAAACGTCTCAAGGGGAAAGGCTAAGAGCGAGAGCCAAGAAGGTGAGTCCTTCTTTAATAGTTTCTGGTGGTAGTTTTTGGCACTTTCTTGCCTCACAGGTAAGCCGAGCAAAGGTGAGTCCTGCTTGCTGGCAAATCTGTTATCCTGTTAGCAATTTTAATCGAAGCGAGGTTAGTTTTATCGAATTTGCATATCGAAACGAGTCGAAAGGACTCTCTGAAGCCATCTCTTAGCCATCTCGCTGTAACCCTAATACCAAAAAATATTTATTATTCCATATACAGCCGGCATTCTCACGCCCTTTGAAAGTGAGCTGCAGGAATGTGGAATCTCAAGAGGCAGCCAACTCAAAGGAATCCATAAAAAGATTCAAGATATCCTAAGGTTTCGTATATCAGGTTATGCCTTAAATTTGGTCTCAGGATCATTGGTTCAAGGATGCTGCGTGCCTAGTAGAAAATGCCTAATTAAGCCGATAAACGTTCTCACGCCTCGATCGACCGATAAAAAATCACAAGCGGCAAGCGGCGTTCCAGGAAAAAGTAAACATAAAAAACGATGCCAAATACATAAAAAAAGACATTTCTTCTCAAAAGGAACGGAAGCTGGGACAGGAAATGGCAAACGGTAAGATTAGAAATCAATTTCCTGTTTGAGGAAATGTTTTCCTCAAGTGGTAAAATAAATCCATTTCCTGTTATTAATAACCATTTCCGCAAGAATTGACCCTGCATCTGGTTGATCCTGCAGGTGGTGATCTTTCCTTAACATCGTGCCTTGCTTCCTGTGGCTTTGTTATTGGCCTTAACTACGGATTTGGTCTTAGTAATGTCTTTGAAACCACTTGTTCAGCCTTCTGCTGTCCTGTTTGGTAATTGTCAGTTTTAACCACCACTTGAAACGGTTTCCCACGCGACAAACCCACAATTTTCCCATGAAAATTGAGTCCATTTTAGGTTGTGCTTCTTGAGGATCTACCCAGGATCCTCTTTTTAATAGCTTGTGTTTGTTTTATTTTTCCCATCCAGGCAACATTTTTTACTCTCCTCTACGATCCCTAAAGGTCTTCTTCTTTCACACGCCATTATCTTCGTTTTGAGAAAATCTTTAAATAATTTTCCCAGGATATCAACAAGTTGCCAGTCGCTGGGGTTCGATTGTTTTTCAGGTAGAATAGAATTTCACAAGAGCGTTTTCCTCCCAACATCACACCCTTCATGTTGTGAAAATTCTGTTTTCCTGGTTGAATTTTCCCAGAGGCTTGAAGAGATCAATGATTTTTCTCACGGTGAATTAAGATGTTTATCTAATTTTCATATAAAGTTCGCTAGGAAAATATGTTCCCACAATGTCACTTAAAGGAAGATATTGGTAGGAAAAAACGTTCAATAGTTTTCCCATGATATCAACAAGTTGCCCATATCTAGGGTTCGTTCCTATTTCAGGTAGAATAGAATTTTCCGAGAGCATTTTGTGCATCATACCCTTCATGTTGTGAAAATTCTGTTTTCCTGGTTGAAATTTTCCAGAGGTTGGAAGAGATCAATGATTTTTCTCACGACGAATTTAGGCGTTTATTATATTTTCACATGGCTTAAAGGTCGTTAAGAAAAATAGTTCCCACAATGCCAGATTAAGGAAGGTATTGGTCGGAAAAATCGTCAAATAGTTTTCCCAGGATATCAACAAGTTTCCCATCTCTAGGGTTCGTTTTTCTTTCAGGTAGAACAGCATTTTCCAGTTTGTTTACAAAATCATATCTTTCATGTTGTGAAAATTCTGTTTTCCTGGTTACATTTTTCCTAAGGCTTGAAGAGATCAATGAATTTTCTCATAACAAATTTAGATCCTTATCTATTTTTTACATTTTCACACGACTCGAAGATCGTTAAAGAAAAAGAAAAGAAAATAAAATGCAACTGAAATTCCCAGGAGTCCAAAACCAAAACCCTGCTGGAACATTTTGTAGAGTGTCCTGCTTTTTGAGATGTTTGCCTAATACATGAGCATCTATTTTTCTTGGTTGTGATGTAATTTTCACACGATCCCTGACAAGAATTTCCCACGAGCGCATCGGCTGCACAGGGAATGTATTAAAAATGCAATTAACTTAGATTCCCAAGCAACAGGTTGCAGCAAATGGTTTCATCGTGTGCTCCTTGGCAGCTGCACTTTCCCAGGACCCTTTGGCAGGTACCAAACTTTCTCGCTTCATGCGGAAAACTCTGTGACTCGTGCTGCTGCTTTCCACTCTGCTGGCCTGGTGCTTAAGTTCGAAAATATCACATCTGGTTTTGAAAATTCACACGCTTGGAAAATCGTCCCGTCGGCAGATGAAAACGTTCCCACAGCTGCTCGGGCTGCAACCCAAAAGATTTGGATTTTTTATTGCCAGGAACCGTTTTTTAAACAATGAGGGAGGGTCTCTTTTTTTTCCAAAATCAACAGGTTTCCCGGAAAATGTGCGTCCCTTGTGCAGCCGATTTCAGCTGCATTTTCCCAGATCCCTCAGCAACAGGTAGTTGGATTTTAGGAAAACCTCCGATGCTGCTGCAGTTTTTGCTGTTGGCCTGGCCTAGGAGTTTTCCAACTGAACGATAATTTCGGAAAACTCTCACGATCAGGACACATGCTTTCCGACGATTTAAGGCTCGGATAACTTTCACACAGCTGCCGCAGCTGCAAAATCAAAGTCTTTTGAAGAAAACTGTTTTTTAACATCCTCTCTTTTTTTTATGGCGAAGGTCAAAAGTGATGCCTCTTACCAATGGCAACAGCTGCACCATGCGATGTGGCCAGCAGGTAGAATTTCGAAGACGTTCTACATTGACAGCTACTGAAATGGCTGTGAACCTGATCCACGATTCTTCTCGGCTTGATTTAAACTCGTTTAACTCTCACGATCCTCAGAAGATTAAGGATCAACGGAATGTCCTTTTGGCTTAAGCAACAGGTCCTACCTGCCTTTCTTCGAAGAACACAGGATAACGTCTCTTAACTTGCTGCTTGAATTTCTGATTTCCTATTGAAAATGGTAAAAAATTAGACAAGTCTTTGAAGATTTTCACACGGCTTAAAAAACGCATCCTAAAGAAACATGTTCCCAAGAGCATACCAAATTTCAGACAAACAAAGGATTGCTTAGTTCCCAAACATTTTCCATTCTGACTACCTGCTCGTGCCCAATTTCCACTACATTTTCTACACATTTTCCTCACTCACTTGCCATTTTTTCTGTTGACCTAGTAAAATTTTTTTAATGTTTCCCAAGCATCGGGAATATTTCACACGGTTTGGGCCCGTGACAATACCTCTGGAGAACATTTCTAAGGGTTCCTCCTATTCATTATGTGTATTCATGTTTCAAAAACTATATAGCCTGTGCCGATCTTAGGTTCTCACGCATCTGCCAGCCAGATGTGGAAATGCGATACAAGAATTTCTTTCAATTGAAACCCACACACAAAGTAATCCCTAGTTTTATGGGTTTCCAGATTCCGAGAACTAAATCCCAAAGCGGTGCCCTTTGAGTTGCCTTAAATTCCAAAGATGGTTCGTGCGGGTACCTGAAAAAATTCAGTCGAGACCTTTTTTGGTCATCTTATTTTGCGTGGGTTGTTCAGAGCTACTGGTCTTCTGTTTGCTTCTTCTGAGTTCCTGATATATCAGTTCCTTTTGGCGGAAAGGTGACAATGAGACAATGACAATAGATTTTTGAGGATACTTTAAACTATTTATTAGATTGCTGTGTTTTCACAAGCCTTTATGAATCGAGACTTGATCTTCTTTCCATTTTCAAAGTTAATTCAAATTTATTTGCTTCCTAAAAGTATGATATTCAAAATTACGGAGAAAGTGATTGAAATGATCGTGAAACCCAAGCACAATTATGTTTCAAAAGTGTAGTAGACTCTTAGGAGGAAGCTAGAATATCGAAACTCTGATCAGAAATGATCAATCCTCTATAATAATAAAAATATTCTCAAATCAAATATTAAGTATTTTTATAACAATTAACATTCCAAATATTAATATTATAATTAACTTTGCAAATCTTAAGCTTCTCCTTTACTTAAATCTCAACTCCAGGCAACCCAGATGCCTATTGGGGCCCTGGAATGGATTCCTTATGGTCACACTGCGGAAATCCTTATCCTTAATGTCCATATACATTTGATGGGGACATCTTGCAGAGCAGGAACTCTTCCCGCAGGTCTGTTCATTGCCTATGCAGTCGAAAATGAGGCGCCTTGCGATCCCTATGTTGTAGCTGGTGGTATAAATCGTGTTGAATGCGCATTGCCGCGAGGTTCTTATGCGATTTCTGGCATTGGATTCTGCCTCCCCGATAAGCCTTTGAAAGTCATTCCAGCTCTTGGCGACCTCAGCATCCAGGGGGATAACCTGATATCAAAGGAGAGAGGCAATTTATTTAATTGAAATAATTTAGAAATATATTACTTACAGCTTTCTTCAGGCAAGTATTAAAACCCAATTGCGACTTTTTGTGCGTTCTCTCGCAGCTATCCTTGTGATTCTTCAAAATGTAGGTGGCATACCTCTTGATATTATCGCAACTAGACTGGGCACTGCTTAGGATCCCATTCAGGTAAACCTGAACTCCGCAAGAGTTCATGGAAGCCCGAAGTTGGCTGACCGAGGGCAAGGTCGCACTGTAGTTGCCCACGCACTGACTGTGCCAGGAATCAATCTTCTCGTAGGGTCGGATCCAGGCCCAAGTCTCCTCCAACTTGGCCTGCATGAGCTCGCTCTGCACCTTCACTGCGTGAATGTCCTTACCGAATCCCTTCCGGAAGTTGTCTAGTGTGTCCTCGCACATCCTTAGCCTCTGATCATAATGGCTTTGCTGGAGCTGCAGAAACTCCGACATGGCCTTGGTCACATCCAAAGGGGGTTCTTCGTAGTGCCCAGGTGAATGGGAGGTGACTTTTGCAGCCAAAAAGACGGTATAGCAGATCACAACTTTCAGGTAATACATTTCAATGTTGAGTAAATTAGACAATCGAACGAACTTCTTTATATAGTCCCTGGCAGGTGTCTTCTGTCAAACATGGCAAGATTTTTATATAATAATCGCATTGTTTTTTCAGCTGTTGTGATCTACACGCTTTTTTGATAATAAAATATCACATTTAGTATTTGTTTAATAGAAATATTTATATTTAATTTTGGTTTGTTGGATTTATAGAAGAATTAATGTGGGATTTCAAGATATCACCAGGGCTTGGTTTTTGTTTGCAGATGTTTATTTATTTTATTTTCAGTGCTTTAAATTAAATTTAATAAAAAGTAAATATTATAGACCACCTGTTATGAGAAAATATAAATATTTTAGGGTATTAAATTTTTTTTGGCATTTTTAAATGCCTCACTTATTTTGTTATGTTGACTTCAAGATATCACCTGGGCTTGGTCTTTGCTTGCAGAAGATTCATTCTTTTATGTGTTTTTAAAGTCCAATAAACTTTCAAAATACTTTTTCACTGTACTAAAACAAAAGTTTACTTGATCAATAAACAAATAACAGCTAATATATTTAAGTCAATTTTCTTTTAACAGAAAACATAACATTTAATAAATTCAATTCTTTACTAGTTAAGGCAACAAATTACATATAAGTTTCCATCAAACTACCTCCTTTTCCTCCCCAGAACTCCTTCAATTGAACCTAAACTCCAGACAACGCATATTGCCGGACACTGTCTGGAAAGGATTTGCGATGGTGGACTTATTCCGGATATCCGCCAGAGCAATGGCCGTGACATAGGGACAGCTGGAGTGGCATTCAGCCGAGCCGCAAATCGGTTGATCTTCAATGCAAGTATCCACAAGTTGCAAGGCAATCTCCACGGTAGAACTCATGGCATACACCTGCTTGAAGGTACATTGCCAGGAGGTCCTAATTTTCTCGTTGGCCGTGCACTCGGCTGTTTTCAGTTGGGCATTAAAGGTGTCCTGGTTGGACACGGTATACCTATTGTTGTCAGCAATCTAAAAGGGGGTGCGGAATTATTTAGTTAGTAATTATTTTGTGATAAAAGAAACTTAGAGACGAGACAACACTCACCGCCTTGGTCACACACAACGTGTAGTTGAGCTTTTGGGTTGAATACAGCTTGACACAGTTGGCCAGGGCATTCACCAAGGTCTTCGTGTACTGGGTCCTTAGCAAATTTAAGGTACTTTCGGCAGAGCTTAAAATATTACCCAACGCAGCCTTGCAATTGACAATCGATTTCCGGGCAACGCTGACAGTTGGAAGGCTAGAGCTATAGTTCTGAACGCACTGCTTGGTCCAGGAATCGATCAGAGCAATGGGTCTCAAGCGATCGGAGGCCGCCTCAATCTTTAGCTGCATCGAGTCCGCCTGCACATCGATGGGATCCGATTGCTTTTCGAACACTAGCCTAAAGTTGGCCAACTGATCCTCGTAGAACTTCAATTTGTCATCGTTTTGCCGCTGGTTCTCGCTGATGTAATTTTCGAGGGTATCGGTGTCACTTGTACCCTGGGCGAGGACGCAACCCAAAAGTGCCAGGGTGATAGCAGCTCGAAGAAGTCTCTGGTTGTGCATCTTGACTGTGAACTGAACCAGTACGGGGGGTATTCCCTTTATATAGAGACTCTACCCGCGGGCGCTTTCTTATCAGGCTCGTATTTCCCCTGGACAAAAGCTGTGACTCCCCATAATGCATTGGCTTTTGCGTATAATAAAATTTCACTCTTTTTTTTTACAATATGGAATTATCTTAAGTTCTTTAAAGGCTCTCAAAGTATTTGCTGTCTCGTGATTCCCCAGAATTTCTTCAAATTATACCCCTTATCGTGGCTTCTTTATTTGCCCAAGCTTGAAAATTAATTATATTTGCAAGCAGAAAGCGTTAAATAAACTTGAATAGACAAATAAGGCCATTTTCTAAGAAGAAACAATTTAAGCAACATAAGCTTATAACCCTGAATTGTTAATTATTGTGAGAGCGTGTTCATTGCTGATGTTATCTTGTTTGAGTTGCAAGTTCAAGTTGAGTTATGTTTTAAGAGCATACAAACTTTGCAATCAATGGAAATTCCTCATGATATTTACATATTGCAATCTTAGAGATTGTAAACATTTTCACTTCCAGTTCAAAAAAGGCCACAACAAATCGCTGAATCGCTGTTGTTCTCTACAAATATTATAATTATGACTGTGAAACCCGATCGAATTATTGTCCATAAAAGGTAACTAAATGTGTGGAGTCGCCCACGCCAATCGCTCACCCAGGCACCAAACGGAACTTTCTAGCATCTCGGACTCATTTGAACTTTGTTTTCTATGGTTTATTAAGCATACGAATAAATATCATAAAAATTAAATACAACAAACGCTTAGGTTAGGGGGTACAATGCGAAACCAAAACAAACACAACTTGCGGGGTTAGTTCGGGATCGAATCAGATCGCATGGGGGGTCCTAGTTCTTGACCAACTTGAACCGAGCCGCCTCGGCGTAATCCCTGGGATCCGAAAAGTTACGCTCCGGCTTGATGCGCACATCGTTGGGATCGGTGACGAACTCACCGCTCCACACCGGCGGCAGGATCGTGGGCTCCGAGTTGTAATCGAAATAGTCCTGATCGTCCGAGCGATTCCGCTCCTGCTTGATGCGTGTCTCGCCGCTCTTCACAAAGGTGCCATCCCACTCGGTGGGCAGGACAATGGGCTCAGTGTTGAAGCCGTAAAAGTTGTTGGTGTTGGTCACGTTCTGGTTCTGCCGACGGATCTTGGACACATTGTTCACAGCTCCATCCGGATAGACGAACTTGCCGTTCCAGCCCTCGCACTTGATGGGTATATAGTCCTCTTTCCTGCGCAGCGGCATCTTGGTTTTGATTTCTGTTTATTTTACGACTGTATTAAAGTTGATCTTTCCGCGGCGCGCTCGCAAACACGATTGAGTTGCTTTCGAGCGGATCGTATTCTAAAATATGATTTCACCTTGTTTGAGCGCAAATCAAAAACAAAAACTTGTCATGTAAATGATCGGTTGTTTGCCACAGAGAGCGGCAGCCGACCCCCGCGATTTACTTGCGGATATTTTGAATCGCTGACGTCAGGGCGCGAGGCTCAGAGCGGTTTCTTCCGACAGCTTCAAACGGGTTCAGGCACTGAGAGAAATAAACTGGCAGTAAGCCAGGTAACAAAAATAAACTATATATTAATCACTTTCACTATCACCAATCAAAGATAACATTACCTTCTTAAAATTAATTTGATCACTGATCAAGGTTAACTATTTAACAAATAATATTTAATATAATTACAACAAATACTAAGTACTATTTGTACATTTTCCTTACTTCAATACCTAAAATGTACAATTAGTTGTTTAACAGATTATACATTTCTTTTTTAATAAGCATTTTCTTTAAAGATAGGTAATCTTAGATTATCCTTACATTTTCCCTTCTATGAGACCCTGAAGTTTACAAAAAGCTCTAGCAAGAATTGTACGATATTTAAAGTTACAAATGTTTTTATGACACGACATTTTGACGAACTTTACATTTAAAGCAGGTTTTTTTGTTTCCAAATTTTCATTCTTTTCCTGTAGCTTCATCTTCACTAATGACATATCACAATCCCTGAAAGTAAGCTCCAATCTCTTTTTGTGGCCCTAATTATAATAATTAAATAACAATAATACAAAATAATAAAAGATTTTTTAGCTACCAAAGTTTTCTTTGTGAATTCCAGACTGAATTCACATATTTTCTGCATGTATTTCCAGGTCCTCCATCTCCGAAACGAACTTGGGCTCCAATTGCATAATATTAATTTCTGTAATCTTACAATTCCCAAAGACTTCTAGCACAAACTGTCCTAATTTCCAAGTTAGCCCGCCTTTTGAGTATTTTTAAAGTTAAGCCATAATTTTTCACCGTGCAGCTCCAGGTCGCCTCCTCCGCAGGTTCGCACTTCGCTCGGTGGCAGACAATGGCGCGTCGCTTGGCGCTCGGCTTGGCCATATAAAGTCATCGTGTCTGGCAGTTCAATGGCGCAGATCCCAGCCCCAAGCTCTGCCAGAGAGTTATGGTGGTGGCCTAGCTGTCATAGGTGTCTTATGTAAATATATACATATATCTTATATCTTGATGCCAGGAGATTTACGTGATTCATTTGTGGAACCGGCAGCAAAGTAGACATGTTCTGGAGGTGGTTTGCAATTAGAATGTGATTTATTTTTGGAAGCTTGCCGATCTATTTTTGTAGATAAGTTGGGAAAATAATAAATAAGTAATCAAGAATAATTGAGATATTGCTTCCCGTTTTGCAAGTCATAAGATATAGTGGCCTTAGAAGGCAGTGCAGTTATTAGCATTTTATTTTCCAGAACCTTATAGGGTTGTTTGTTATGAAATCGAATTAGTTTGTTCAGGGGAAATTGTACCAACTTATTATTATTTTTTAAGTCGAAATTTCTACTAACTCTAATTTATTACTACAGTGTTTTAAGGTAGTTATTAATTTTTCAAGGTATATAGTTTATTATTTATAATTTATTAACTTTATGGATTTACAAAACCTATTTACTTTGGATGTATTGTTTTTTTACTACCATACCCTGCCGTTTGTAAGGTAATAATTAAATTGCGTCAAGCTTTAGTCACCCACAATCTTATCGCGCGCATTCCTGACCCTTCCCAACAATTCCAAGCCAAGTTATGACTGCCTTTCGGCCATTACTCATTTCCGACGTTGGTTCGTGTCCATGCTAATTGCTAGTCTCATCAGCGTTCACCAATTAAGCTCTGCACAGACAACAGGCGTACAGCGGTTCCTACATAGATACTTACACTGGGGAAAGATGTTGGTTATATTTTCGGAAAAATAATTAAATGTGAAAGGAACTTGACCTTAAGTTAATGCTATTACTAAAGATACTTAATGCTACTTATTTACCAATAAATATGGAATAAAAACTAGAGGTTAATATTATTAGAGGTTTAGCAAATTTAAAAAAAAAATTAAATTCAACAAAACAATCAATTTGTTTAGTAAAATCATATTTAAGAATATACATATGTTCCTGTTTTTAAATCGGATTTGGTGTGAAGAAAAATTATATAGTGATATTTATCTTTTCTGTATTACTTTAATTAACAGTTTATAATACACTACAAGTTTTATAATAATAGAATGAGATATATATATATACATTTTTTTTTTTTTTATATTTAATTTTATGGATAATAATTATATAATCTTGTTTAAAACTGATCATTTGTATACAATAAAATGAATAACAATGCATTTAAGACAAATTATATTTTATTCAACTTTTTGGCTAAGGTGTGAAATGTATTCAGTTTTTATAGCACAATTCGTGGCTAAGTTCATTCTTGTTTGTTTTTAAAAAATTTAGATTTTTATTCTACAAAAAAGATTTCTTAAAAAATATATTCAATAAAAATTTAATTTAATAAAATTAAATAATGGTAATAATATTTACCTTTGACATTTTAAAAGTTTCAGTATTTTCATAGTGCATACATATATAAAATTTATTAAATATTAAACTATTATTTTGTTTACCAGGTTTTTGTCAGAGTGCCGCTCCTTTTGCTGTCCGCCTCCTGTCCTGCATTCCTGTTGGATGTGGATGCGTGGCTGGCTTACCTGCGGGATTGGACTTGGACTCCCTCGCCGGGGACCCGACCTATCCTCCCCCGCTCTGAAAGCCCCCTCCCGCTCCTGCGGTTAACTCCTGCGCCGCTGCCTCGTTAGAAGAAGAGACAGCAACGCCGGCAGCAGAAGCAGCAGCAGCGGCAGCAGTTTGAAACTTTCTCATTTCGGCTCGAATGGAAGAGCAGAACGGCCTGGCCTGGCATGGCCTGGCCTGGCCTGGTTGGTTTTCGTTAGCCGGCCTCGACGTCTGCGCATTTGCTGAGCGCCTAGTCGAAAATCCAACTAATTGCTTATTTTAACCCCTTGAAAACTGGGCGCACACACATATACCAGGGCACAATGGGACCCGGGGTCTCCGGGCCTTCGTGTTTATTAATTAACAACACAAAACCCCGAACCAACAAAAGGCCTCACACACACACATACACACACACTAGCGTACACATACACGCACACAACCCGGGCACGCTTAATCCAAGTGCTGTCTCTGGCATATTCATTAGTGTTCATTAGTGAAACAAAATGCTCATTTACTTAACTACTCCGGGACTAACGAGCAAGCTGGCTCCCTCCTCCCTCTCGCTCTCACTCAGCCTCCTCGTCCGTCCTCCCCACCCCCTGCTCACGCCCACTGCACTTATCGGCACTCGGCAAGTCACTCGGCTCCTCCACTTCTCTGCCCGCTCTTTCTCTCTCTCTCTCTCTGCCTGGGCTGGCCAGCCATCTCTCTCTCGTGTTGCCAATTAAAATTCCACTTATGCCAAGTTAACTCACTTGGCTCGTTAATTGTTGTGGCTTTTTAATTGGACCCTTTTTTCTCCTTCTGCCACTGCCGCCGCAGCGGCCGCTGCTCGCAGTTACCAGTTACCGGCTCCCCAGTTACCAGCTCCGATTCAATTGAACAACAACGGAATAAAGCGCCAACAACTACAGCGACGACGTTCATAATGAATGGCAAAAATAAAAAAAAACTTGCGGGGGCCTGCATCCATTTGGAGCCCCCGAAAAGCCAGGCCCCCCAAGGTCCCCACACCCCTCTTTGGGGCCCCTGAACTACTCCCCACTCACTGACCAGGTTCTGCTTTTTTCAGTGTCCCATTTGGATGGCTTATCGTTGAGGGTTGTCAGGGTCTTCCATGTTAGCTTAACATATTTTCAGGATCAGTAGACAAATTTATTTTGGAATATTATTTTCTTTTTCCTTAAGTTCTTTAGAGTATTAAAGACAATATTTGGTAAAGTTATGTTTAATATAAAATATTTATAGCATAAATAATTAAATTTGTATTATCTAAAGAATTATAAGGTCGTTAAGGAGTACGTTTCTATGTTCTATTTCACAGGCCGGCAAACTTTGACATATTTGAAAGCCCTTTTTCTCAAATTCACAAATGCAATATCGATAATTAATTATCTGTATTATTTTCGATTTATTTGAAATGTAGTCAGGGAAATATTTAAAAAAATTTAAATTTGTTATGTTTACAGATTAAACTGATTTAAGATCCTCTAAGAGGGGTCAAGCAATTTAATACTTGTTCTACTGCATATTTTCGAGTCACTTTTAAAGAGCTTCTTAAAAGTATTTCCAAATAAATATAAAAATATAAAAATATATATGAATATAAATATAACAAATATACTAGCTACCCTTCCTTAATCCCTTTTCACGCTTTCGACAACCCTGTTGGGGGCTCTGCTTGCCGGCTCCGTTCGTTCGTTTCAACTAATGAATGAAACCGCAAGCAGTCGAGCGGCGGCAACAACAACAACGTGAAACAAAAACCCAACAAAAACCCCTAATTAAAATGCATTTTCATTTGGGACTTCAGAGCGCCGTCAGCTCCTGTCCTCTCCTCCTCCTCCTGCTTTTCTGCTCTCTCCTCCTTCCTTCCAGTGAATCCAGTCTGGCAGAGGCGTACCCCAAGAGGGGCTTACTTTTGGCCGCTCATTTAGTAGCTATGATTCCCCAGCGGAAGGCGGCACTGGGCATCTCGTGAACCGTTATGCCATTGTACACTCTCACACACACACACAGGAACACAAACGCACGCATAGTTTGAAGCCCCCCACTCTCACAGCTCAGCCCCCTGCCATTGCTTGACTCTGAATGGCTGCGGGCATATTTAATTACAAAAGCTGCTAATTAGGAAACGTACACACCCACGATGGTTAATTTGTTTGCAAACCAATTAACTCGGCGCATAGTAGCAGGCGCACAGAAAACCGCAGACAGTCGACAGGCAACTGTGACGCCGGCCGAGGCCGAAGCGGTGGCAGAGCCAGCAGCAGCGGCGAAAGAAACGCAGCAGCAGCAGCAGCGGCAGCAGTAGCACCGGCAGCGGCAGCAGCAGCAGCAGCAGCAGCAGCAAATGGTATATTGGTCGCTTAGGTCAGGCCCTCTCAGTTCAATGCTGGGGGTCGACGGAAGCCTTACATGGGCCTGGCCTGGGTTCCAGCCGCTGCCCGGAAAAGTCGAAAGAACTTTCCAATCCAATCAGTGCCAGCAGCCAGCGGTGTGTGTGCTCAGCGTGTGTGAGAGTGTGTGTGTGTGTTTTTGGCAATCCCAGCTGCTCTAACTAACTAACAACTGTTAACGAACCCCGGCCACAAAGATAAAGCCAAGATGGACGAGGGGTGGCCCAAGAGGCGGGGGACCTGACATAGGGGGTGCGGGGCAGCTGAAGGCATCCAGACAAATGTCTAATAAATGAAAACGAAATTTTAATGAAAAAGTTACGTTTCATTAAGCGTGCGTTCGTGTGTTTGTTTGCACTGAGAGAAAATTGTGCCAATACTTCAAACTTTTAAAATCAAACTATATGCACCTCTCCCCTTTCACGTTTAGCCAGAACGCAATGGGAGTTTCAGGATCAATATCCTAAAATATTAAAATGTTTCTGTTTTTATTTAAAAAAACCTCAATAAATGTTAGCTATGATATAATTAAGTAGCCAGTTTAGGAAATAAATAAATAAATATTATTCGATATGAACTAACAATAAAAAGATGTATGAGGTGCATGAGACCTTGTCATATTTGTAATTTTAATGTATTCCATCATAAATACCATAAATGATTTAAAACACAAATTATTATCGAAGGAATGAATGAAAAAATAAATAAAAAAGAATACTAAAAAAAGGCCCTATCTCAGAGTTTCCTTTTACTTATTGCTACAAATTTAATATGAAGAATCTTAAAAATCCCAGAAAATAAAGTGCTTACACATTCCATGTTTATTTTTTTATAAAATGAATATATCAAATTTATTTGAATACTATTTGTACCAATTTGTTTCTTCCTGTGCATGTTTGTTCTTAATAAATGAGCTAAAGTTGCTGCAAAAGTTTGTGACGCTCGTGCCGGTGGCCCGTTTATTGTTGGTGCTGCTGCTGCTGCCGGCTTCCGCAGTCGGACAGTTGTGCGTGCTAATGAGTAATAAACCAACGTTGGTGGGTGCGGATTCAAGCCCGCTCGCCCCCGCTACGAACTGAGCCCACACCCGCGGCCTAGACGAGCCGCAGACGTGAATGTCAGGCGAACAGACCATGGGAGCAGCATTCTACTCCGGCCCAAGAGAGGGGAGTAGTGGCAGTGGGTGCAGATGGGGTTGATTGGGGGAGGAGTCACTCTCCAGCAGGGTAGCTGGAGCTGGAGATGATGCCGATGCCTTTGGTTCCGGCTCAGCTTTCGCGTTAATTAGTTTTGAGCGCTCTCATTATGCAGCTACATGTGACACGCCAACGGAGGAGGATGGGTGGTGGCGGAGGAGGACGACACCAATGGCATTCGCCATGCGAGATTGTATCTCTCGCTGCGAGCTAGCAATTCCGCTAATGAGCTTTTTAGCTGGCCAACAAATTTGGCTTCATTAAATTGTTCTCCTTAGATGATTACTTTTTAATGATGTTTTTCAGATTAAAGAATGAACAAAAAATAGAAACGCTTTAGAAAACACTCTATAATATCTTTAAAAATAAAATATTCAATAAATATTAAAAATATTATTCAAAGGCATTTGAGTTTACTTTTTAAAAATTTAACTTAATTTATAAGGTATAGATTTTTTAAAATAATTACTTACTTCTACTTCTTATTAGTCCAGGGATCGAAATATTTAAAGAAATTTTAGAAACACATGACAAAATATATTGTTTAAATATAAAGTATATCTATTAAATATATATATTATAAAATTACAAATAATAAAAAATAAAAAAAAATTATTATGTGTACATAAAATATATTTTCAAAATAATAACAACCAGCTAATTAACCATACTGATTTTCGATTATAGATATCTAGAATCGAAAATTTCAAAAGATGTTCGGAAACAGATGTCATAATACATAAAATATATTTTAAATATATAATATACAAATTTAAATATATATTATATACATACTTACGAATTATAAAATATGAAATATTCATATATGTAATATACAATACATTTTCAAAATAATTAGAACTAGATAATTTACCATTCTGCTTATTTAATTTAAACCCGATTTTTATTTAAATTATGTCCCGTAAATAGTTTTTAGTTGCTACTAGTAATTATATTTAGTGGCTATTATTATCAAAATGGCATCCACTTTGGCTTATTAACCGTGAGAATACAATAGTTCTCATACATGATTATAAAATGATTTCCTATTCATCAGATATAAAATATTATTGTGTGAAAAATAAGGAAGTGAAGTTGAAGCTCAAAGTCGAATTAAAATAATACATTTTAATAATAAATTCTTAAGAACGCAATTGATTTCTATATTTCCACCTCTTTATTACTATACTACTAGGAGTTTATATAAAACTGTCTAATAATTAATAAATATTTCAATTGTTTATTTTTCTACTATTTAAACTGGGTAATTAAATGGTATAAATTAATAAATAATTAAATAATAATAAATTCATAATAATAATTAAATGCATAATTAAACTAGGGTATTTCGAAGTCTAAATTACCAACAGCTGAAATAACTGAAATACTGCTGATAAGGCGAAAAGGCCAAATGCGATTGCATTGCATTAAACATATATATATATATATATATATATAAACACATTCATATATACATATGTACATCCTATGGCCGGCATCGACCTCTGCTGCTTTGCTGGCCGCCCAAAAGGCTCCCCTCCCGGCAGCTCCAACATAATGGCTTATCACAAAAGAGTTGACAAAACAAATATCAACGAAAACCGAACAAAGGGCAATGTGCACGGCACGTTCGCCGCCCCCCCTTGGAGATCCCACTAGCTATTCCAGCACGTGTTGTGGGCCCGTATTTTTTGGTTATCGTTGTGTTTTCTATACCAGAGAACTCTTTTTTTCGGTCACCTGTTGCCGGTCGCTGGGCGCCTGTTGCGCTGACAAATAATCGATCGTCAGTTATTTATTGATTTCTGATTGATGGGCCGCGCATTGAAATCGAAGAGACCCTTGCCTTCGATTCAATTTCAATCGAAGCGCATTAACGGGGTTGGGGCATATATCGCGGCTACGTGGGATCTTCAAGCTTGTTGGGGCGGATTAGCTAGCTTTGGTCATGCGGCCAACAGCAAACGGCAACAGGCACAGATCGTCGTAGCGCTGCCGTGGGGAAATTTGAATAAAATGAACGTTACAACAACAGTAGTCGCGGCTCCCGACGCAAAAGGTTGATAAGCGCTTAACTTATCAATGCAGAAAGCGGGTTCGTGTTTGGTTAACTTTAGTTTATTCATTTTTGAAATGTCTATAACAGAAACCCAAGAAAATATATGTAAACATAAACACTTATGCGTCTAAAAACGTTTTTGGGGCAAAGGGAAGATTTTGGGATATAAGTACTTGTATATTTTTGTTAAGAATTTTCATTTTCATGCTTTTCTTTCCTTCTGACTCTTTAGCAAAAAACTTATGTAGCTACGCCTTAGTCTATGCAATATTATCAGTGATCGTTGAAAACCCAACACCCGAAAGTATGCTAAGTACAAATAGCCGCTGATTACTTGCGACTCCCCTTGCGGCACAACTGCTGCACCGCCTGCGCTGCCGCCAAGAAACTCTTCTCGGCGTAGCGCTTGGGCCAGTCCTAGGACTCGTAGAGCAGCCGCTGATAGTGCGGCAGCACCTCGTGCCGGTTGACGTGCAGGCTAAACTCCAGGGCCACCAGCACGGCAAACTCCGAGGAAATCAGCTCCTTGCGATTCAGCCGAAACACACTCTCCGTCTTCTCGATCAGGCTCTTGAGGGCATCGCCCTTCACGTCGTTCATCTTGGCGCTGAGCAGCAGGCAGGCGCCGGCGCACAGCTTGCGGTTGCTCTTGTTAATCAGATTGGCCAGGATGAGCTTCTCAAAGTACACGTACGCCTGCGATATGGTAACCAGGTCGATGCGGGAGTCTAGCTTGTTGATCCTACGCATCTCTCGCTTGATGCTGATGATGGAAGAGATCAAGAATTAGTAAAGATCTTTATCTGCTAATTTTTACAAGGATTACCTCCTCAGCTTGCTTAGCGTGAGCTGGATGGTGGGGAACTTCTCGCGGAACTTGTCGTTGAGCTCCTTCTTTAGGTCAGAGGGTCGCACATAGTCAATGACAGATGTCATGTAGGAGGTGAAGGTCAGCAGAGTGCGGTGCTTGCCGGCAATTAATTCCGGATCGTCCAAGATGCTGGCCGAGTACTGTTGGTTCTGTAAGGGAATTAATGGAACTTTAAGACTCGCATCTTTAAAAGCCAAAGTGTAACTTACACGCACTGAATCTCCGCTCAGGATAACGCTCTCTATGTCCATGTCCAACTTGAGGTCTGGCGTGGGACTGGCCGCACTATTCCTGTTGTTGTTCTCATAGGTGAAACACCTGCGAATAATCAGGGTATTTATTATTAATTATTATTATTATTAAGAGGCATGTGTGAAGTATTTAGAGTAAAGCGTGAGAAGGCGGGATTAGGTTAGTTGAAGCTCTTTGTTCGTTGGATGTGTGTGAGAGTGGGTGGCTGTGGCAGTGTTCGTGGTGGGGGGAGGAAGGTGATATTGGTTAGTTGGACTAAAAGCATTTGGGCAGACAGGACCCGGTCATGGAAGAGCCAGTCTCAGAGTCAATTCCATAGCCAGGTGGCCGTCTTTTTTTTTTGTCATATTAGCTGTTTTCAAAATTTACCATTTGCCTTGACGTTTGGTTATGGTTTTTGTGCTGAAACGAAGTAGTGCAAAGCGTTAAATGAATTAGCAAAAGTTAATGCCACATAATGTATTCAGAGTATTTTGTTTTTAATTTTATTTTTGGGTCACCGATTACCGAACCAAAACAAAGGAAAAGAACGCAGTTTAACGATTTGTGCCTAGCCAGCTAAATACAAAGTATCTTACGATTTCGATATTATATAAAGGCAGCCAATGTGCTGGCTCCACGCTCTTGATGAGTCAGATATGTAGCTCTTGGTCAGCTTTTCTTCGGGTTGTTGTCAAACACAACGCGAAAGCAAGAAGCTCCGATTACCAGGCAATACGAGAAGCGGACAAAGAAGCATTATGTAAACAGTTTTCGATCGGAATCGGAATTCAATTTAATTACTCAAAAAACCTATCAGTTCGGTATGGCTAACCATGCATATATGTCTCTTGATGGATGTTTTTGTTTAGAATGGTTCATGGGCATGACAAAATGGAACTGATTTGATTATATGTGTGTCTTCAATCAAAAATGATACGAAAGAGAAGATCCAACATAGCAGAACTGGAATCCGGCACCAACCTCGCAATGCCATGGTTCTTGAGAGCCGCCGTGCTCGTGATCTCCATTTGGTTCTCAAAGATGGAGGGATTTGCCGAGGCATTGCCATGCTTCTTGCGCTCCTTCTCATACTGACGCGAGGGTATCAACAGATGGCCATAGGATATGTCCTGCAGGAGAAGAGCGAAGAGTTATTATCTGATTTAAGGAGTTGGCACATTATTCAAACTTACCTGACCGCTCTCGGCCTTTTGTATGCCCAGCAAATCAAACGGATCGAAGGGGGCATCATTAATAGAACTTAATGGTCGTGATGTGGATGGATTCCTGCGACGACGATCCTCCTTGCGGAACTCAGCTCTGCAAATAGGAAATAAACTCATTAAGACCTTTTATTATGTTTAATAGTTGAGTTTCAACTCACCTGCCATTCTTTCCCTTGTAGTAGGGCAGCGCCGAGAATATAAAGAACGGCACCTTGCGGGACACCAACACCATTCGCTCATCCCGTCCCTGGCCCAAGCCCAACGCCTGGCTGGCGGTTCCCCGCCGACTGTCGCTGATCTGCACCGACTTGCTCAGGCTGCTCCGGAAGCTGCCGGCAAAATTACCCGCCGGCGTCAGGCTCTCCGTGCTGCTGTCATCGGTTATGTGGCTCACACTCGATCCGCTCAGAACGTAGGTGCGTTTCAGGCCGCCACCGACGACAATGCTTGAGTTGGAGTTACCCGCTCGCATGCCCGGCGCCGTATTGAGACGAGCCCTCCGCTCCGGCTGGAAATTCTGATCGCTGGCCCCATTGCTGAAGGTGCTGTGGGCAAGAGAGATGGATAAACGGAGATCGGTTAGAATCGTTGTGATCTAAGGAGCAACAGGCGCTCAAAAACTCAAGTAGCGTGAAAAACGCGCTAAGCAAAGCGATACAAAAACGCGCTGGGCTGGACCTTGAAGGCGCTTCGCCGGTTTGCTGCTTTAAAAATACGTTTTCGGTATTTATAAATTCAATGACAAATGCCACAGCGAAGAGAGAGAGAGACTAGGACTGGCGGCTTAGCTAGTTAATCGACAAAATATGGTTTATGGGAGAGTTATTTGAGAGAATAAATGGTGTAATCTTTAAGATATTTATTGGTTTTTTAAAGAAAAACGGTCTACAATTATTAAATGTATAAAGTCTAAGAGTTTGATGAGCATAGTTAAACTATGGATCAACCAAATATGGTTTATAGGAGACTTATTTTAGTAGATAAATGTAAATTTCTTCGAGTATCTTAAAGATATTTATTCATTTATAAAAAACCAGTAGTTAAACTGTCATGTTTTTTAACATTATGGTTAGTTTAATAACTTAGTAATCATAGTTAAATTATGAAGCTCTAGTAATGAAGCTTCTAATGCTAACTATTTACCTTTATTTGTTTAAATAACTTTCAAATATTATAATAAATATTCCGTAAATATCTTATATATTACCTTTCCCCGTATTTAGTTCCTTTACCCAAATCTCCTTATTTTTATCCCCCTGCCAACTCTCAACACTGTCAGAGTCTCTATCCATCAACTGATTCCCCTCCTCTGACCGGGGATCCGCAGCAGGGGGCTCCATCGTCACACCCCTCATGCAATGATCGATATTTTCACAGGGCAGCAGCAATGGAAAGACAGACAAAGTCAAACACAAATTTCCTTTACGCATTTAAGGGCGATCGAAGTGGCTGGCGGCTGCTCGCTCGCTTATCGTTGCGTTGCTGCCGCTGGTGTGTATTTTTGGAAATCAAAAACACACAAAAACACACATGTCTGTGGTGTGTGTGTGCAGCGGCAGCGGTTGAAGGGCATATGCCAGCACCACCAGCAGCAGCTACAGCAACAAATAATAATAAAAGCAACGACGACAAGTCAATTAGCCAACTAAACTCGACGACGTCTTTGTGGAAACTGAGCGCCTGGCCGATTACCTTGGGATAATTGGTCTAGGTCGAGGTTACAGCCATCAGCAGCGGCAGCAGCAGCAGCAGCAGCACTCAGCAGTGGTGGCTGCAGAGAGGGGAAGAGACTGCAGAGACTTTACAAACTCCCGCCCCACAAAAAATCCTTGAGGTGACGATTCTGCGTTAATTAGTTGAATAAAGTGCACGAGGCGGTGAGGGAGCTCTCAGAGAACGCCACAAAATAACCCCAACCCCTGGCCAGTGGGTGCTCCTGCTCCTCCCTCGGCAATATTATGATGGAGGTGGCGCCTAGGCTGTCATAACCCGTTAATTAGTTGGAGCATTTGAACAGGCTCGCAGAAGGCAGCAGCCCGAATTTGTTTTTACATGCTTACAAATGTAAGCGAAGATGGGTCGTCGGACGAGGGGGCGGGGAATTATACATACCAAGGGCCAAGGGGAAGATGACTCCAAAATGTTTGTATGTATATAGTGCTGTGTGTGTGCGTGTGGAAAAGGGCCGGCAAACATTTATTTGTGTGCGTCTGCTTTGTGTTTGTGGTTCGTCTAACTTATTGACTCGACTCGCTAATGAGTGTGCGTGTGCGAGGTGATAAGAATTCAGTGCGTGAGCTATGGCCCTCGGATTGCATTTCCAAGTGGTTTTCTTTTTTTTGGAAAACTCCACCAACTAGCTGAGCTGGGCGCCTGAGCCCAAAGCAAGCAATATTTAAATTCTAACAATAGTTTTATGATCGATTTTGAAAAAATGTGATTCCGGAATCTTTTGAGTTTTTGGAAAGGGAATTTCCGTGTTTGGTTTAAAAATATTTTTGAGCCAAGAAGGAGAAATATATGAATTGAAATTGAAATGAAGCTGGCTTCCCTTCAAATAGATTTTGTGTTAAGAAAGATCCTTGAATTTTCTTATTACTAGCAAATTTTAAATACATTTTTAATACATATAAATAAAATATTTGTATTTACTTCAAATACACATATAAAAATATTTTAATTATATTAAAGCTGTATAGCTTAATAGAACCAAAAAAAAAATCAAGTAAGAAGAAAATTTAAATTCTTTTATAGGAATTACTTAATTTGTAGTTTTATTATTTACTATCACTTTCCGTGAACAATCTAGTTTTTTAAGTTAAATCTTATTGTTAGTCATCGCCTGGATATAGCAATTAATTCTGTTTGTAAAATGCAAACGATCTCGTAATTAGTTATATAATTCACATTTTATTTTAAGAAATATTATATATTTGATGTTGAAAATGATAAAAAATATAATTTGTACAGGTTAAAATGATTACCTAAGACTTTTTTCTGATAACAAACCCTGGAAAAATATGAAATTCTATTTTTCTAAATAAAGTCAACCATTAAATACTAAAGATTCAGGAAACTAAAAAAATTAATTGATTGTTTTTAGTTTTAGTTCAAGATTTTTTCTACAAATAGTTTGTTTGGGCTAAAAAAATAAACTTTAAAATTCTTCCGATAACTGAATATACATTAATTTTACTATGAACTTTAATCGATCTTCTGTTATACAAGATTTATTTATATATTTATATTTATATAATAAACTTGTAGATTTACCGATAACGAAACTGGCAATAACTGAAGATTCTAAAAATGTAATTAATTTTATAGTGACTGATTAATAACCGATGCCGGGATGATACGGTTTATTTAAAAATCTAAAATTATAAGCGAAAGGTATATATATTTTGAAAAACCTTATCACTTGGCAAGTCCGCCAGCCTCCAATCTAAACAAAACAACATTTCATATAACCAGCTGTGCTAGACTTTCGTCTAGAGTCTACTTTATCTTTCATTAGCAAATATTGACCGAAATACTGGTACTAAAAGCTTAAGTAAGTACGCTTTTCGCATCTGTCAGAGAAGTTAAACAAATCTGGCTAAAAGCCTAGATCGAAATATAAAATATATATTAAAATTGTGATATCTTTGCTACCCCTTTCCCTCCCCATTTGTTTTAATTGCTGAATGGCATTGGTGTCCGTGTGTGTCTGTGTGTGTGGTGTGTGCGCAATCAAGTCAACTGAGTCAATTTTGCTTTTATCAGCAGTAGCACTAGCTTTTGTTATTGTCATCGTTGGCTTTGTTGCTTTTTGCCGTTATCAGCTGCGGGCTGTATGTACATACATATGTACAAATGCAAACAGATGTTAATAATGGGAGTAAGTCTCTTATATAAGTTCCCATTTGACCACATCACGTGCCTGCGTCTTCTTTGTACACTTTGCAATTGAAAGCTTGGTAAAACTGAGCTGTTTATTGATAAAAGTTCACTCAGAAATAGCAACAAATAAATAAAGAAAATCAAAAACAAAACAAAAACCAAAATGTATGTAAATTTTTGTGTATAAACAAGTTTTTGTTGAAAACTAAAAGCAGATGAAACCAGAAATGTATTTCAAACATGAGAGAAAGACGCACACAAAACGCTAGGACGCAGTGTTTGAAATAGCTGAGGAAACCGCTGTTGAGACGCCAGGAATACGCCGAGATACCGCCTGAAAAACGCTATAAAACCGCTTGGTATGTCCCATTAAAAAGAACTAGAACTATTTTTTATCGATACGAAACAGCTTGCCAGGCAAAAAATATTAAAAAATATACACCCCCTAAATAACTCTAGCAAAACCTTAGGAAACCGCTAAGGAAAGTGATTGCAATCCTTTTAATAACCGCCTCAATAACGCTAACAAGCCGCTTGGGACATGCAAAAATAAATAAATAAATTACAAAACCACCTACAAAACGCTTGTTATACATAGGCTTAGGTAATTATAGGAAATACTGTGTTAAAAACGCTAAGAAACCAACTGAAACCGCTAAAAACCGTCTGCAAAACGCAGAGAAACCGCCTTTAAAACGCTACAGAGTCGTTTACAAAACGATTCAAAACATCTAAAAAAAAATTCCGGCAAAATGCTATAAAATCCATCTGAATAAAGCTAGAAAATCTCATAAAAATGCAAAGAAAAAGCTTGTCAAACGCTAACGTTATCAAAACTTAAAAAATATTTTTAAAATAATTAAATATTAAAGAATAATTAATGCAATATAAACTTCGTACACGAATTTTCGACTATTTTGTAGTAGGCCCTGTTTCTAAATTCTAAATTCAATGCGAACACACTGGTGATATTTTCATAATTTTAATACTAGTTGTTGGGAAAACGTATTTTCCACGAATAGATTTGAAAAACTTGAAATTTCCAAACTGTTCAGACTTCACCCCAACAAACCAACTAACAGTTCGCGGCACTATCCATTTTACCCAAAACAAGGCGCCACCATGGGCGATGTCCTGAATATCGACAGCATAATATCGCGACTTTTAGAGGTGCGCGGAGCCCGACCTGGCAAGAATGTCACACTGTTGGAGAACGAGATCCGGGGTCTCTGCTTGAAGTCACGCGAAATCTTCCTCTCGCAGCCCATACTGCTGGACCTAGAGGCACCGCTCAAGATCTGCGGCGACATCCACGGGCAGTACTATGACCTGCTGCGCCTCTTCGAGTACGGCGGCTATCCACCAGAATCGAACTACCTCTTTCTGGGCGACTATGTGGACCGTGGCAAGCAGTCGCTGGAGACCATTTGCCTGCTGCTGGCCTACAAGATTAAATATTCGGAGAACTTCTTCCTGCTGAGGGGCAACCACGAGTGCGCCGCCATCAACCGCATCTACGGATTCTACGACGAGTGCAAGCGCCGCTACAGCATCAAGCTGTGGAAGACCTTCACCGACTGCTTCAACTGCCTGCCAGTGGCGGCCATTGTCGATGAGAAGATCTTCTGCTGCCACGGTGGCCTGAGCCCCGATCTCAACTCGATGGAGCAGATCCGTCGCATCATGCGACCCACCGACGTCCCCGACCAGGGCCTGCTCTGTGATCTTTTGTGGTCCGATCCGGACAAGGACACCATGGGCTGGGGTGAGAACGATCGCGGTGTTAGCTTCACCTTCGGCGCCGAGGTGGTGTCCAAGTTCCTGCAGAAGCACGACTTTGATCTTATTTGCCGCGCCCACCAGGTGGTCGAGGATGGCTACGAGTTTTTTGCCAAGCGCCAGCTGGTCACGGTCTTCTCGGCGCCCAATTATTGTGGAGAATTCGATAATGCCGGTGCCATGATGTCTGTGGATGAGACGCTGATGTGCTCCTTCCAGATCCTGAAGCCAGTGGAAAAGCCTAAAAAGTAGTGTCACAACGAGAGAACAACAGTGTTTTCCAACAACAGTATTTTCCTTATAAACAAAACCAACAATCAAAATCAGCAAAACCCCAAAACTTAAATCATGTTGCAAAAAAAACCAACCAAAAAAAACTCTTGATGGAGGAGGCTGGAGGAGGAGAAGGTTAACCTATTGCAAGCGTACAATGAACCACTAATTACAATTCGTGTATTTCTGTGACGTATAGACCCTTTGCTGTGGAGATAAAGACAAAGAAGTTCTATTACAGTAATTATTTGGAGTTGGACTTAATTATTTGGAGGAGGTTTCAGTATAATATATATACAAGTGATGTGTTTCAGTCAAATAAATATTGAGAGATGTGTTGTGCAAATTAATGCTTTAACAAGAAAACTTAATGAGATGTTAGTTTTTAATATTAACTTAATTAACTCGCCTTAAAGCCTTCCCCTACAAATTGTCACATTTATATTTTAATTAATGTTAAACATGTATTAATTCCTTTCAACAAGAACCCGTTGCCTTTAAGTTTATTAATTGGCCCACCGATTATCATCCAAGTTCTGTTTTTTAGCTGTGCTCCAATGACGCACATCGCGACCATAATCAATCTATAGCTCTTGCTCCTCTCTCTCTCTAACCTCGGAACGGAACGAAAAAAGCGGTGTTGTTCTCGATAAGGTGCAACACATCGCGGCAATTGGAGGAGGAGGCCCAATCAGGGCAGCCGCAAGCGGTGCTAAAATATATTGACAACATATATAAACAATATACACCTCCATATATATATATACGGGGCGATACTAATAACAATGGCAATAATCGTGTTAGGAAAGGGAGCCGTAACCAAAGACTGGCCGTCGCGCTGCTGTAAACAAACAGGGAGCACAAAGGGGAATGCCGAAAAACGCTAGCGATTTCAGTCGCGCAAAAAATTAAACCTCGAGAGAGCCGACTTGTGTTTACACAGTCCACAGCTAATTACATAAGGCAAATAGCAAAAAGTTTGTATTTACAAGTCCAAGTGAAGGCTGTCGATAAAAAAAAACAAATACAGGCATACTTGGTGCTGATAGAAAACTATATATTCTCGCTGGCCTATATATCTTTTTAATAAAACTACAGTATAAATTCAAGTAATGGTTGTATATAATTAAATTATTTATAAACTAAACAAAACAATGTATATAAATACAACTAATTAGATAAATTAAACTGGCAGGAATTTTAAAACTAAAAGTTTCAACTAAGAATTTAACAACACGATGGTTGGTAAGCCAAATGTTAAGATAAATAATAACAATGTAAACATTTTTAACGTTATATTAGGAAATTGCATAGGGTATTTAAATTCATTTATATAGAAAATACTCAAATTGACAACTAAAATTCCCAAGTACGGAATCAACTGGTAATATAGAAACTTATTAGAAAGCAAAATTTTAAGGTACTTTTTGAAAAGGATAATTTTTAATGAAAAAGAAGAAGTAAATTTTATTGGGAAATAATAAATGAAAAATAAATAAATAAATCATTTTATATAGATAGGTATTTTTATAAGAAAAGCTACAATTGTCAACTATAATTCCCAATTACAGATTCCGCGTCTTAAGGGTTTTATAAAAAGCAAAAAGCTAAGGTTGATAATCAGAACATAATAATATTTAAAATAAAAAAAACTAATAGAATGGAAGTAAAAATGAAGAAAGAATGAAGAAGCTATAATGAATTTACGTACATATTTAGATAAGTAACATTTATGGGAACAACCAAAATAGGCCTCCCTCCTTCCCAAGTCAAAATTCGGCAAATAAAATGTTGAAATTAATTGAGCAAAAATAGTACTAAGGTAACTTGGACGGAAACTGAAACATATCTATCCTAAAGCATTCTGCATATCTACAAACAAAATCTTATATATTTATAAATTAAATCAGGAAAAACATAATCTAAATTTCTATAGTTATTAAAATTGCCCTTTAAATTTATTTCCTCACAAAGTATATCCACTGTACTATCTTTCAAGAAAAACTTTAATGAAATATTCTCTTTTTGGCCAGATTTATCCGCAACTTTGCTTTACGCTTCACCTCAAAGTCCGACTTCTCGAAGACAAAACAACTTTGGAAAGAGTGGAAATAGCAGCAAATACCCGAATATCAGGCAAGAGAGAACCCAACCTATCCGCTTTTAACCGCTTTTACTGGCCAAATACAGGGGAAGTCATAAACGAGCCAGAGAAGCGAAAGCCACTGAAAAGGCAAGATAAAAGATATACAATAATAGTGGGGAAATATATACTATATGATGGAGTTGGAACATGTGTATATATTTAAATACAAAAAACATAATACGTCGCATTTGTTATATTAGCATTGAGGTTGTGCCGATAAGAAACGTGCTCCTCGGGCTTTATCTGCGGGGTCTTTGCTTTTGGGGAAGTCTGCGCAATGAACCCAACAAAGAAATTGCAATAAATATATACAGACTTATCTGTGTGTCATCATACTTATAGCTCTGGCTTATCGTTCAGTTCTGGGCAGACAGGCTGGGCTGCTTGGAAATCGAGCTTTATGGCTGTCTATGTTTGAGCTAGCAGATACAGAGAAGCAAAAATGGGGGTTCTTAGTGCTATAAAAGCAAGTTGAAATTATATTTTTTACATAATTTATATAAGGTTTTTCATATTCCTTAAAAACTGAGTACTATGTATGTACCTAGAGTACAAAGGGTTGCTTTGTCCTCTTATGTAAACTAACATGCAGTTGCAAATTGCATCCTTTGTGCGCGTTTAAGCCTTTTGCACCACTGACACACATATTCACAACCCTCTGATAAGCACAACCCTTTGAAATCTGACCTTGAAAACATGCAATTTTTTCCAGGCTTCAAGGATTAGAACCTCTCGCGTACGCACAAGTAGCTGGGCAAAACGAAAACAAACAAGGGAAACCGGTTATTATTACGTCGTCGATTGCATAAAACTCTGCTCTCAAGGTTACCCAGTTGGAGTGGCAGACAGGGACGGGGAGCTGGGGAGGATTTGCTGGGTTTGGACAGGTTTGCAGACCCGGCATTGACATTGACATTGGACGGAGGAGGGAGGAGGCAGCAGGCAGGAGGCAGCCTATTACGCAGTAAGGATGAGAGGCCAGAAAAGCTCGGTCGGGCCAAGTTCAATGCCAATGCCAAGCTTTGGGTTTCGCCGGCCGAAAGTCCTTGGGTTGCCTTTCAGAGCCCTAAAGGGCGGGGCCTTAAATCACATTAATGCCATGACGCAACCTCTTTATGAAGCGGGAAGTGAAAAATGAGGAACAAAGCCGAATATGAATGAAGAACAGAAAAAAAAAAATTGTTTACGTTTTTCTTGGCTCTCTCTCTTTGCCTCAGGCCGTGTTCCCATTCATCGGCAGCAGCAACTCCACAGAGGCGGCTCAGGTTTCAAAACAAAAACTGGACATAAGTAGTTTGTTTTGGATTTTTCGAATTGCGTCGCAGTTGTTGTGCCCCCTTTTTTATTTTGCGCCTGCGCAGCTTTTTGTGGCAGCGGCATTAGTTGTTCTTTTCTTCCGTTCCCAAGCAAATGCCACGGTTTCCAATAACAAAATATTTTCGTTTGCAACAATTGGCCAATTCGCAGATGTGCTGACATGGCCAGAGCTTCCCTCCATCCCATTCCGGAGCGGATGCAATTGGAGATTTGTGGGTAAAAAATAATAATTATTGGAGCTCCAAATATTTTTGTTTTGATGCCGGTAGGTAAAGCGAGATCTTTGGAATTTGCAGAAGAAAATAAGAACAAAATTTAGATACTTTTTGTTTTATTTTTTCCTTGACAGTAGTAATCTTTATTCCCCAAGTGACTCATCTTAGTTTATAACAGAAATGACTTGCCAATTAAAAGCCATTAAATGAATGCATGAAAAGGGAAAATACTACCAGGTGCTCGAGGGGTTTTTTATTGGCCTCTCCTATCACCTGACATCAGAGTGCCCCATAGAGTGTCTCTGAAAACGTCAATGAGATTCCTTATCGAATGGTTAAGTAATCTTTGTCCAGGTGAAGCTAAGAGATCGCTATATATCAAGATCTTTGTTAAGTAATCTTATCATCATGCTTTAAGGTGTATATATTAAACAGATATAATTTAAGATCCTTTTGAAGCTGATAATCATGGAAGTATGTATTTTAATCAAAATATAAGTATCTATACATGAAATCTATTCGATTTTTGGCCTTTACTCAAGTAACAAGCAAGCTATTATAATGAAAACCTATTAGAAACAAACTTTTATTATATCTTGAGCACTTAATATTAAAACGAAACTAGAACAAGTTTAATTGATTTCCCTATAATTAATTTTACAGACGAAAATACCAGAGACACATGAAAAACAAACCCAAATATTCACTTTAATTTAAAGCCCTTTAGTTTATGATAATTACCTATCTATAGCTTAGGAAAAATGATTAGACCAAATGCCACTGACAGGTCGCTGACAAGCCAATTGGCTGAATGTCAACTGCATAGTTTAGCCAGGTTTTGTGAACTCTCCTCCGCCTCCGATGACAATAGAGAGAGCCCCCCAGAGACCCCGTTAAACGGGTTAGACACCACTAGTTGAGTGGCACTGGCAGTCCCCAGTCCCGGCCCAACCCCCTCAGACCCGTGAAAGAAACCGAAACCGAAAATGCTAAGTAGAAACAATAAATTTATGTATATATACATACATACCCATTCATACCGAAGCGCTAGCCGAGCGCAACTGCAAAGCTGCGGAAAAACAAGGTCAGTTTGTCACTAATGCAGCGAGTTCAACGAAACTTGTCTGGCATTGGAAGTGAAAGCTCAGACAGAATTGGAATGCATTTTCCGAAGCTTTTCGCGAAGAAGGGCGTGGGGAAGTTCACGGCGGGTTAGCGAGCGATTTAACGAGCGTCTCATTGGCACACGCATTTCGCATTGCGTAATTATTGCGTGTCGCCTCGATAGGCTACTAGATAATAGATACGTACAACGATAATATCCATGATTCACCTGCTGCTGACAACCAACCACTGGAGGGGCTGTGACAGGTCATTTAAATGCGTGACAAAGCCCCGCCAGCAAACACAAAAGCTTAAAATTAAACGAACACAACGCGCCCCTCATGCAATTGCGTTGAATTGTTTGGATTGTTTGAACAGCCGCCGCCTCTGGGCACGCTCTCTAATTTACGTTAATTGAGCTGGCACACGTCGATGAATGAAGCCGATTTCCCACACCACCCCCTCCTTGCCCCAACCCCTTGGGCTCATAGTAATATTCAGTTTTTTTTTTTGGTGCTATTTTTAGCGGCAAGCAACAGGGCAACTTTGGCTTATTATGCAAAATCAGGCGTTGAAAACGTGAAGAAAATCCTCTCAACCTCAAGCAAAACGTCACAAATTTTCACAAATCGAAATTTATAAATACGTTTCGAGAGCCAGCTGCCTGGGAAGATCATTGTTTTCCGTGCACCCGGCGCCTTGTTTTTTTCGCAGTATTTTCATCACGTTTAAGCCTTTTGTAAGCAAATTAGTGACCAAGTGTCAATTGGCTAATGCAAACTTAAGCGGAAATTTCAATTAACGTTCGGAGAATACAGGGGAAAACGACAGATCGAAGCCAATTATGACGACAGAACGAATAATTGAATTGAACAAAAGTTCCTTGATCTATTGGCTTTGTGATTCATACTTTTTTTCGCTGCTCAGCAGAATAATTAAGAGAATTTTCCTCACATTTCTTGTGAAGGAAAATGCGGAATAACTTTTGGGAAAAACTGGCCATTTGACGTCACTTGTCAATCTGATTTTTGGCCAGCAACAAGGCTATATCTGCAGGTGTAATGGGAAAATTTCATGTTTAATAGAAACGTTTTTGGTGATTTATAGGGAATATTTAGGGTTTATAGAGGAGAAATCAGGTGCGCAGTAGTTTTGGAGATGGAAAACGAAATATATTTCTATAAAATACCAAAATATAAAGCATAGATTATAGATTTACTGACGCTTCCAGCTTCTGGGAAGATTTGTATATATCTTAGAAAACTACTAAAGCCAAATTTAAAGGCCACAAAACTTAAATTTACAGTCATTTAAGAGATATCAATACTGCCTTAATACTAATTACTAAAAATTTCAATATTTAAGGTTCTGGAAAAACTAGAAAATTCAAAAGGTTAAAGATTTTCCCTAGCTCGTTTTTTCATTATGTTATTATTTATTAAGTAATACTTGGGCTGACTCACCGTTCCCTTAGTGGCAATAGCTTGCTGTTGCCAGCTCCACCGGCCACGCCACCGCCACTGCCCAGATTGGACACCTTGAGCGGTATCTTGACGCTGTCCGAATCGCTGCCGCTCTCGGCACCCGATCCCCCGCTGCCAGCGGTGCAGCTCCGTGCCTGTCGCTGCCTTTGCTGCTGCTGCTGCTGCTGATGGAGCTTGTTGCCCATCATAGTCATATTGCCACTGCCCGATACCTGGTGGTTCTGACGACCCGACGAAGTCGGTCGCTTTATGTTGCGTCTCTCGGCCGGCACAACGCAGCTGCGATTGTGATCGGCGGCCGGCAGGACGTTCATCAGGTATTGACCCATATTTTCAGTTTCACTAAAATGCCCGTCACCATCGCTGGCACCACCAGCACCGGCGGCGCACTCCTCCAGCCCGAGCCCGCCATCGATGCCCATGTGGACATCAGCGCTGCAGAGGAGCGGTGAGCAGAGGACACCCCCATTCTGGTGCTGCTGCTGGGTATAGTTTTGCTGTTGATTCTGATTCTGGTGCTGCTGCTGCTGTTGATGAGTATGTTGCTGCTGCTGCTGGTGCTGCTGCTGATGCTGGGGATGCCTCTTCTGGTGGTTGTGGTGCGTGGCCGAGTGGCTGCGCTGGTGGTGATGCTGCTGATAGTGCGGATGATAGCCCCCTGAGCCGAGTCCCAGCGAGGTTGGGTTCTTGTTCTGGTTGCAGAGCAGGCTGCTGCCGAATGTTGCGCCGAATTTGGTGTCCCGATGGGTGCCATCTAACGAGATATTCGATAGGAACGAGATCGCAGCCAGTCTGCGTCTGTGTCTCGTCTTGTTGAGCGAACTTGCCATTAGGCGATTAACCCTGAGTCACCAAGTGAGTTTAACCGAAGTGGGATTTGTGGTTGGGTTGAGTCCCGGAAAGCTACGCGGAATGTAGGGTTGCACTTCTGCTGGAACAGTCTTTGCGGTAATTCCCCTTTTTTTCTTTGCACTAATAAGCGGGTTATGGGTTGTCTAACTACTTTTTTATTGCCTGCTGTTTTTCTCTTTTTTGATTTGATTCGATATGATCAATTAAGTTTTTTAGTCTCTAAACTAGCAGACAAATTGAAAAACAAACTACTTGAACGCGACATGATGACAGATTTAAGCACTTTTAACGGAGGGAAGAGAACAAATTAATTAGATTTTAAGCACTTTTATTTAACTAGTGTTTATGCGTCGTTGCGATGCGTTGCTGTTTGGCTGCAAATGGAAACAAGAACAGAAGGAAAACATGGAATCAATAAATGCTGAGATATAAAGCAGCTTTTTGGCAAAAATAAAAAGCTTTGGTAGGGTATTTTATGTTGGGGATGGAGATTAAGTGCATTGGGTTGCCATGGCGAACATTTTGTTATTTTACATATGGAATTGTTTGGGAAAATATTTATTTTAATGGGATATTGTTTTAAAATATGTGGCTTTTCATTTTATTTTAGATTTAGGAACTTTTCATTTGGCTTATACGTAATAGTAAAATAGTAAATTAAAAAAAAAAAAAAAAAACCTTTGATATACATTTTTAAATTGGCTATACCATTAAAAAAAAGGGATGGTTAATGAATATTCAGCCAGGAAATTGGTTTTAATAACATTTTATAAACTTAAGCAGTTTTTAATAAAAAAAAGTACCTAAAAATGAATTTTTTTTTTTGGGAATAAAGTACGTAGAAAGGATTTTGAAATACTATATTTAAAAATTAATGCATATAGCAAAAATTGATTCTGTATTCATTGTGTAAAATAATAGTTTATGTGTAGTATTTATTTTATATACAAATAATGAACTAATAAAATAAAATAAAGGAAAGATATTTTAGTCAGTTTTTTAATTGTTAATATATTTCCTTAATGTAATTTTTGCATATTTAAGTATGCTTAACCCAAATTTGGACCGAAATCCTTTGCTTTTAACCCTGATATATGATAAATTTAATGCCAAAGTGAGAAAACTCCGTTTTGCCAACGTCAAAGAAAGCTCTCGCTGGCTGCGAAAAAAGCTGCATGCAGCTCAAAGCTGCAGAAAGCCATGATTTCGGGCAACTTTGTTGTTGTTGCTTTTGCTGTTGCTCGGCTCAGTGTGCCACTTTTGTGGGTGGCGAGAGAGAAAGAGAGAGAGCAAAGAAGAGCTAAAACCGGCAACGAAAAATCTCGAAGCGGTTTTCCGCACTTGTGTTTACATTGCAATTCCAAAAGGAGATGAGGGAGTGAGACCCTTGAAATGCCGAAAAATTTCCGCTATCAAGGCGGCACTCTCTGGCACCCTCTGGAGTGGAAATTTTCCAGAACCAAAAGAAAACAGCTGTTCAGAGAAACAACAACAACACCGACTAAAAACCGGGAAGAGATTTTCCCGGGGGTTGGTTTTCTAATTGGATTTTTGGTTTGGCGAGCCAATTGGAATGCCGCACGGCGCGCACAAGTTTTAACCTGTCCGAACGAAAATCAATGCAGGAACGAACAAGTGTGTGCGAAAAGTATTGATGACACACAAACACACAACTAACTGCGAGTGACGTGTGTGTTTTTCTTGTTTTTACTTACCACTTGGTATCCGTTTTATCACTACCCTGTATCTCTCGTCGTTTGATATTCGTTCTATGCTGAGAAATGTTTCAAGCGCGTCATTTTGAGCTATTTATAGTGGGTTTCGGAATAGACTTTGATTTTTTGCTTTTTTATTTTTCTTTCGCCTTTGGCTGCCAACTCGCCTGCGCCTCCTCTCTTTCACCACCTCTTTCGCTCTAGCGCCTCTAAGTGTGCGTGTGTGTGCACTCACGCAGCTGCCTCGTTGCGTAAATTATGCAAAATGCAGGCCAATTACAAGGTGTTTACAAAAAACTTCTCGGCGGAGCGGTTTGACTCGATTTATTTGTTGGTTAAGCGCGGTAAGTGGACTGTGCGGAATACGCGAACGATTTGAAAATCAAAAAATCGGCGGCAGCGACGAAAACATCAGCAGACGGGCCTTCCACAAAATTCACGAACTGTTAGTGTTGGGCAACGCGAGGTGGTGAAAATACCGCTGAAAAGGGGGTAAAAATACCGCAGAAGTTCAAGAATATTATTGGACCGACCATGATTATACAAGGTAGTCTCGTTGGCTATCAAATTGCTTTGTTTTTCGTAGAGAAAGGTTGGCGACGAATTTTTGTCGAACCTCAACTCTTATACCATATTACTTTTAGCATGAAAACAGAACACCTCATGTATAGTTTATAAAACAAATTAAAAGTATTTGACTCCTGTTTTTGAGTTCCGTCAATACAAATTTCAAAGCAAGAACCAAATTTAAAAGAAAAATTTATAAAAACAGTCGAAAATGTAATAATTATTTTACCTATAGAAAATTATACTTTAAGATTATATTATTTTAGGATTTTGAATTGAAACAAGACTTGCAACACAAAAACAACGGAAACCTTAATTTCCAGCTCAAAATTCTTAAAAAATAAAGATAAATAAAGTTATGAAAAACGCTACCTTTACGGGTTAATCACCACATTCTATAGTCTTTCCGCTCGTATTACTAGGTTCTGACCCGTAATAGTTGCTAATATTGTGGATTTTTCCGACGAAACTACCTTGTATAATTTTACCATGCTTCTCTTTAGAAATACTTGGTATTTTTTAATTTTAGTATTTAACATCACCAAGTTGGCAGCCCCGTGCAAACAGCTGTTTTTGCGGACGCGCATGAAAAATTGTTTGCGGCTTTTGGTGTTGTGAAAATAAAATCGCAGAAAATGGCAGCGAAAACGGACAAATCACTGAATATAGAGATTAATTTCGTAAGTTAAATGCAGAGGTCTTAAAATTCAGCATTTATAACATTGTTTATACCCACAGGACGAGGAGGATGTGCCGTATGAAGAGGAAATTCTTCGGAACGCCTACTCTGTGAAACACTGGCTGCGCTACATTGATCACAAGGCCAAGGCGCCCAATAATGGAGTAAATCTGGTGTACGAGAGGGCTCTGAAGGAGCTCCCCGGCAGCTACAAGATCTGGCACAATTACCTGCGGACCCGGAGGAAGCAGGTGCGCGGTAAAATACCCACGGATCCCATGTACGAGGAGGTAAACAGCGCCTTCGAGCGCGCCCTTGTCTTCATGCACAAAATGCCACGCATCTGGATGGATTATGGTGCCTTCATGACATCCCAATGTCGAGTGACCCGCACCCGCCACGTCTTCGATCGGGCTCTGAGGGCGCTGCCCATTACGCAGCACGGCAGGATATGGCCACTGTATCTGCAGTTCGTACGCCGCTTTGAGATGCCGGAAACGGCGCTCCGCGTGTATCGCCGCTATCTAAAGCTCTTCCCGGAGGACGCCGAGGAGTATGTGGACTATCTGCAGGAAGCAGAACGGCTGGACGAAGCTGCCCAGCAGCTGGCCCACATCGTGGACAATGAGCACTTTGTGTCCAAGCACGGCAAGTCCAACCATCAGCTGTGGAACGAACTGTGCGACCTCATCTCGAAGAATCCGCACAAGGTGCACTCGCTCAACGTGGACGCCATCATCCGCGGCGGCCTGCGTCGGTATACTGACCAGCTGGGCCACCTGTGGAACTCTTTGGCAGATTACTACGTCCGCTCTGGTTTATTTGATCGCGCCAGGGATATCTACGAGGAAGCCATCCAAACGGTCACCACTGTGAGGGACTTCACCCAGGTCTTTGACGAGTACGCCCAATTCGAGGAGCTTTCGCTGAACAAACGGATGGAGCAGGTGGCCAGCAATGAGTCGGCGACCGAGGAGGACGACATAGATGTGGAGCTGCGTCTCTCCCGCTTCGAGTACCTCATGGAGCGCCGACTGCTGCTGCTGAACAGTGTCCTGCTCCGCCAGAATCCGCACAACGTGCACGAGTGGCACAAGCGGGTGACACTGTACGAGGACAAGCCCGCCGAGATCATCAGCACATACACGGAGGCCGTGCAGACAGTTCAGCCGAAGCAGGCGGTCGGCAAGCTGCACACGCTCTGGGTGGAGTTTGCCAAGTTCTACGAGGCCAACGGCCAGGTGGAGGATGCTCGGGTGGTCTTCGAACGCGGCACCGAGGTGGAGTACGTCAAGGTGGAGGATCTGGCCGCCGTGTGGTGCGAGTGGGCCGAGATGGAGCTCCGTCAGCAGCAGTTCGAGGCTGCGCTCAAGCTGATGCAAAGGGCCACAGCGACGCCGAAGCGAAAGGTGGCCTATCACGACGATACGGAGACGGTGCAGGCGCGTCTCCATCGCTCCCTGAAAGTATGGTCCATGTACGCCGATCTGGAGGAATCCTTTGGCACCTTTAAGACCTGCAAGGCGGTCTACGAGCGGATAATTGACCTGAAGATTTGCACGCCGCAGATAATCATCAACTATGGCATGTTCCTCGAGGAGCACAATTACTTCGAGGAGGCCTATCGCGCCTATGAGAAGGGAATCGCTCTGTTCAAGTGGCCCAATGTGTACGACATCTGGAACTCGTATCTGAGCAAGTTCCTGGAGCGTTATGGCGGCACCAAGCTGGAGCGTGCAAGGGACCTCTTCGAGCAGTGCTTGGATCAGTGTCCCCCCGAGCACGCCAAATACTTTTATTTGTTGTACGCCAAGCTGGAGGAGGAGCACGGTCTGGCCAGGCATGCCATGTCCGTTTACGATCGCGCCACCTCCGCCGTGAAGGAGGATGAGATGTTTGACATGTACAACATCTTTGTGAAGAAGGCAGCCGAGATCTATGGACTGCCGCGTACTAGGGAAATTTACGAGAAGGCCATCGAGTCGCTGCCCGAACAGCACATGCGCCACATGTGCGTCAAGTTCGCGGAGCTGGAGACGAAGCTGGGAGAGGTGGATCGAGCCAGAGCCATCTATGCTCATTGCTCGCAGGTGAGTACAGTGTTTTCAGTGAATTTGATTGCCTTTACTCATATTTGTCATCCTGTTTCTTAGGTCTGCGATCCCCGCATCACCGCCGACTTCTGGCAGACGTGGAAGGAGTTTGAGGTGCGTCATGGCAACGAGGACACGATGCGCGAAATGCTGCGCATCAAGCGTTCCGTACAGGCCACCTACAACACGCAGGTCAACATGATGGCCGCCCAGTTTCTCAATACGAACAATGGCACGGCTGCCGATGCTGGAGCTGGAACGGATGCCATGCGGCAGCTGGAGGAGAAGGCCCGCCAGGCGGCTGCCGAGGCCAAGCAGAAACCCACAGAAAAGGCCGCCTCCAATATAATGTTTGTGCGCGGCGAAACGCAGGGTGGGGCCAAGGACAAGAAGGACACAGTGGTCAATCCCGATGAGATTGACATTGGTGACAGCGACGAGGACGAAGAGGACGACGACGACGAGGCGGAGAACGAGGGAGCGAACCAAGAGAACCAAGCAAGCGAGGCGGCAGCCACAAAAACCGATGACGAGGGTCTCGTCATGAAGAAGCTGCGCTTCGAGCAAAAGGCCATTCCCGCCAAGGTCTTTGGCAGCCTCAAGCCCTCCAACCAAGGCGACTCGGACGAGGAGTGATTTATTTGATCATTGATTTCTGCTTAGGCTAAGAATATATAAAGTTGTCAAAGCAATTCCATCTTGAATTGAAGTTGGCTCTTCAAACAATGTCACCTGCCTCTGGGATTGTCTTCAGTTAGTCTAACTTTTATTGTAAGGAAGGAACACACTCTATCCAAAATTCATTAGGAACAACTTGTCATAAATTTCGTTTACCTTTCCCCTCTACTCTTCCCGGCCTCTGACCGGCAACCAGAGATCGTGTAACCCCTCTCAAAATGACCTATCCACGCATGATGAACTCCCTGCAGCGCAGCCTGGGCCTGTACAGGTTTATTCAGGTGGCCAGAATAAGTACGAGTCTGGGCGGCGAAACGCGACTCCTAAAACATGGCCTTCGTTCGGGTGATATGCGAATCCTCCGCGGAGCGTCGAAGGAGTGCGCCCCCGATCCGGTGATCAAGGGCGTTGTGGTGGGCGTCTATGCCACGGAGGGCGACAAGAATGCCAAGATCACGCCCAGTGGGGAGAAGTTCGACGACCGGGCGCAGGGCAAAATAACGGAGCTGTTGCGCGAAACTGGACTGAGCGGTGAGCTGGGCCAGGGCATGGTCTTCAACAACGTGGACGCCGAGTTCCGGGCCGTGGCTGTGGTGGGCTTGGGCCCGGAGGGTGCAGCCTTTAACGACCTGGAGATGATTGACGATGGCATGGAAAATGTCCGCGTGGCCGCCGGCGTGGGAGCTAGAGCCCTGCAGCTCCAGGGCTGCACGGAGGTGTTTGTGGACGCCATGGAGTACCCGGAGCAGGCGGCCGAGGGCAGTGCCCTGGCCATTTGGCGCTCCATCAACAATGTACGCCGGAAGAATCGCATACAGATACCAAAACTCCATTTGTACGAGTCGCCGGATGTGGATGCCTGGACGCGGGGATTGTTCAAGGCGGAGTCCCAGAACCTGGCTCGCCGGCTAAGTGATGCCCCTGCAAACCAGATGACACCGACCAACTTTGCCCAGGCCACGGTGGATGCCCTGTGCCCGTGCGGCATTTCCGTGGAGGTGCGCACTATGGACTGGATAGAAAACAATCACCTGAACTCCTTCCTGATGGTGGCCAAGGGCAGCTGTGAGCCGCCGGTGGTCCTGGAGATTGGCTACTGCGGCACTGCGCCCGAGGACAGACCCATTATGCTGCTGGGCAAGGGCCTGACCTACAACAGCGGCGGCCTGTGCCTGCGGCCCAGGGAGTGCCTGCACATGTATCGGGGCTGCATGGCCGGAGCGGCGGTCTGTGTGGCCACTATCCGGGCGGCGGCTGCTCTGTCGCTGCCCATTAACATCACCGCCCTGCTGCCGCTGTGCGAGAACATGCCCTCGGGCATGTCGGCCAAACCGGGCGATGTGGTCACCCTGCTCAATGGCAAGACGATGGGCATCGTGGATCCCAGCAAGGCCAGTGTGTTGGTAATGTCCGATCCCCTGCTCTACGCGCAGACCACCTTCAAGCCCCGCCTGCTGATTGATCTGGCCACCGCTGGCTATGGCGTGTGCGCCGGCCTGGGAGGATCCGCTGCTGGTTTGTTCACCAACTCCAATTTCGTGGCCAAACAGTTCGAGAAGGCCGGCTCCGTGACGGGCGATCGCTTGTGGCGCCTGCCCCTGTGGCGCTACTTCAAGCAGCTGGTGACCCCCAATTCCACCTACGACATCAGCAACCGGGGACGTGGCCCCGCCTCCAGCTGCATTGCCGCCGCCGTGCTGCACGAGATGGTGCCGTGCGCGGACTGGGCGCACATCGATATGCGGAATGTGGGCATGCTGACGCGCTACAATCCCTTGCCGTACCTGCTCAAGGACACCATGACGGGCAGGCCCACGCGCACGGTCATACAGTTCCTCTTACAGATGGCCTGCACGGAGAAATGATCGAGGATGTTTTTTACGGTTTTTTTTTACTGCTGTTTTGTGTTAGTTTTGCGTTTTAAGTTTACTATTTTTATTCTGTCTCCGTGTCCAAAATTTAATGTTTAGTGTTCGGAACTCCTGGAAGATCCAGGATGAGGTTTTAAGACAAGACCAAGGTCGAGTAAATATTGATCATTGAATGGAATCTAGGGAAACCTCCCTCTTAAGCATAATTAAACGGTTTAATTGACTTAATTTCTTGGTTTTATTTTATCTTATGTATCCTGCATCATTATTTCGTGTCCTTATTGGCTTCAACCTCAACCCTTCGGTTAGAAAATGTCACTTTTGGTTCACTTAATTGAGCGAAAGTGCGAAATGGGAGCAAGGAAAATGTTTTGTATAAGTTTTACTACTCCGGCTTGCCCCAACCCCGCCTCCTTTCCGTGCTCTACGCTGACCCTTTGTTGTTGCTCTGAGGGCGGCTTATTAGCCTAATTGCGTGAAGTTGGCTTTAATGAGTCGAAAAACGGTGCCAAGACTGGGCCCCACAAAGGCCACAAAGCAAAAGCCGCTGCTGGCCTGTTGTGGCTTTGAATTTATGACACGGCTTTAATGGGTTAACTGGGTTAATGCTCATCCCTCAGCTCATCAACTATCTGGTTGTCCCCCCACAACGCCGCACTCCCAGCCAGGGTCTATAGTTCTGTTCTGGCTGGAATTTTTGACAATTAAGCCAGCATTTCGGTAGCTGGAAGGATACTCGAGAGGAAAAGCTGGGAGGGCGTGCGACTGACTATCTTAATACGGCGACATTTTGCACAAGTCATTAGGCGAGAAATTATTATCATTTTGAAGCATTTTTGCATTTTCCAATTCGAAAAAGTACTCTTTTGTAACGGGAAGGTATGCTTGATTTAATATAAAACGGGACAAGGGAAAATAATATTTTTTGAAAATTTATAAGCTAATAAACCAAGGAAAACATAGGTTTTTATAAATTAAAATCAATAAAGCTTCATTACGAATTATTAAAATAAATATATTCTTTAAACTAAGTACAAAAACATTTCAATCACAAAATAAACTAACAATCATTCGAGATAATATCCCCAAAAACAGATTAAAGCTCTTAAACTCACTTTCTGAATAGCTTATTTCATAAAAATATATATATTATGGAAGTATATAGCTTAATCCTGTAATAGAAGAGCATTTCCCTTTCGTTTTCCCCTTTTCTCTAGTGATAAGCCAAGTTCCCTTCCCCACTTAATGCGTCCCAGGCGCTGATAAGTCCGGGACTTCCCCTTCGGGTTGGAGTGCAGCCAAATGAATTTCGCTAATGAGCAATCAGGCTTGAAAAAAAAATATTGCAAGTCGACCCAGGGCACTTTAAAGAGTCTCATCTTCTTGGCTTAACCCCACCCCTCTCTAACCATTTACCCTCCACCAGGAGCAGCGTTAATCATTTACAGCCCGGCCGCTGTAACACCAGCCACAAAAGCCCAAATTATGATTATTTAAAGGCAGAACGTGGAAATTAGCGTTGGCCATTCCGAGATTCGGACAGTTGCCAAGGCAGCGGCTTCGGTTTGGTCTTTCCAAGAACAATATTCCAATCCCATCGGCCTGGTTTTTGGACGCCGACCAAGAGCGCCGAGAGAAAATGAAATCCTTTTTTCGGCGGCGGCTTGGTGTGTTTTGGGGGAGGGGTGCGAAGGGTGTCCTGGACTAGAAAGAATTGCAATTGTGATAAAATTCAGCGTAACTAATGCCGACCACAGCAAAATGCGATAAATCGCTGGTTGGGTTCATGGTAATATCCTAAAACCAGAGAGTCCATTGGTTTTATTAATTTGTAAGCTTAACTTGTTAAGGATAAGTCCGTGAAGGATGTATTTAAATTTGGTTAAAAATGATGTATTTTTATATTTATATTTAAGAATATTAAAGCCCAACATCCATGTTTTACTTATTTCTTACAAATTACTATAATGTATGTTACTTTTCTTTCTTTACCATCATTATTTGAAGGTTTTTATTATTTTTAAACATTTCTTCCACTCACAGTATTGTATTCTTTAACTCAAAGACAATGATTTACTTATATACCTGCCTCTCCAATCCTTAATCATGGTTTTATATAATAATTATTTTTGTTAATCATTTCATTACTTAATGTACAGTAGCTTATACTCATAAATATTGGAGCCATGTGTTTATGTAAATTGTCTTAACTTATTATCATTATTTGAATGTTTTTAATATTTAAAAAAAAAATTTTTTTCGACAGATAGAATTGTAATCTTTAACTCAAAGAATTTTTTCTTGCATCAGAAATATGTATACGGACCTCTTCAATCACTCAACATGGTACAATATATTATAATGTTCCTTTATAATTTTATTATTTTATTGTACAGTTGCTTAATTTATTATAATTTTTTCCATGTTCTTAAATTTTGTAATATTTTGTCAACAATTTCAATATTACTCCTTTAACTTTTCAGACTCAAAGAGGTTTTTCTAGCCAAATAAAAATAAAACTTTACCTCCAAGATCCTTAAACATTTAATAGAAAAGGTTTTCTTCGATTTTTCAATCCCATTAGGGCATCTTTTGCTTCCGCCTGATGAATTAACCCGTTCGCCTTGGCTATCGCTTGGCTCAATTCGGGGGGCAGGGTTACGGATGGCTGTTGCCTTTTGCGGATGGGTCTCCGTTCTACGGACTACGGACGGTTTGTCCCCGGCTAAACTTTTGTCGACTTTTGCGCGGCTTTTCATTCTCGCGCCCCCGACGGTTGGTTCCTCCCTCCACTTCCGCTTCTTTTACCTTTTTTTTGTTGTGTTATCCTTTTTTTTTGTGATTTTGCGGGTGTCTCTGTCTGTACATATTCCTCTGCCTTTTGCTTTGTTTCGCGGCAGATTTAGTTTCACTGGAAATGATAATTTTCACTTGAGCGAGCACGTGAAAATAGGGGGTGGCATGTGGGCGTGGCTGCGCTATAAATTGCCAATTAATGGAGCTGGACCTGCTCTGTGGCGGATTCCCTTTGCATTTCGATTTCGATACTGAATAACCAAAGAAATGTCATGTGCCACGCGGCGTATACTTGATATTTGAATGCTTCTTTCGCTTTTAGCGCATTCCTTGGTCACTGTGCCGGCAGTGGCGCTTCCTGTTCGACGACGATGCTTTTTTGCCACCAAAACCTGACACGCTTCAGTTGACCATCCGGCGCTGAATTCAAATGTAGTCGATCTAGGCTGTCCCCGGCACCGCCCTCTCGCAGCTTCCCTCGATTTTTTGGTCAAGCGTCGTGCTAAATTCGTTGCGGTTTTTGCGGTTTCCTTGGCCCGTTCTTGCCCAGAGTTGTTTTCGTCCCTCAAACTGCTCAAAATAAATATACACTACGAAATGGAAGCGGCCCGAATCCGGTTCATTTGCAAATTGCGATGGCAACTGCAAAAAAAAAAATGGCAGGAATAGCGAATGAATAATTAAGCGTGTGCGGTGAATATGAATGAGTGTGTGCACAGGGAAAATATTAGGGAAAATGTCACCAACAGAAACTCAAAGGGAAGCGGGTTTGAAACTAATATTTTTAATACTTAACATAAATATTTCTTCTTATTACTTATTTATTTACTCTTTGCTTAATTTTTCCTAAAACAATTTCTATAATCTCATTCGTTTTTTCTGATATTAAATCACATTTCTCCAAGTGCATGGCTTAAAAACTAGAAATTCAATTGATTTTAATCCTCCCGCCACAAGACATTCAATCTAGACTCAGTTTTCAGTTAAAATTCAGCTATTAATCTTTAAATATTTATTGCAATTTCCTATAGGATTAAAGACAAACACAAATCAAATCATATAAACCAATTAATTTCTTAATCCTTCGTTGCCGATTGCCATTTTCCACTCCTCACTTAAACCCCTTTTCGGGGCTAATCACATTTCGTTTATCGTCAGTTTTATTTTAGTTATTGCTTGTTAAACAAGCAGCGAGACAGACAAATAAATTATGGCCCATCTAGCGTGCCATCGAACCGGGCATTACGCATACGACCCGTTGGGCGGCGGTGCCTCCGTATCTAACGGTACATAAAACTGTCTGGGCAAAATGCTAAACAAATGGCCAACAACAAGTTGGACAGTGCATAAGCATGGCATAATATTAGGCGACTTGCTGCTGCTGCTGCCGGCCAAAACCAATAAATGGCAACAACAAATTATGTTTATTTATTTATTTTTAACACTTCCATCCACTCTCTTCGCTGAATGATAAGCCAGGCCAGGGTCTGGGCCTGACAATCGGATGATTCGGCTAATGTATACGTGCATAAATCGAAAATATATATACATATTTGTACAAGGAATGTACAGTGCGAACAGAAAGAGGTATAGTTTTAATATAGTTTTTTTTTAATATTTATTTAAATAACTTCAATTTAATGATGGATTTCCGGACAAATTAACACGAAATTACTCTGATTTTCCCTCATAAATTAATCTTTTTTGTATAATTAATTTCAAGTTATTCTTTATTTAATTTACACTCATGTCCAGCAGCTTAACATTGAGCTTTATATCGACGGCTATTACAAATAAAATTGCCAAATTAAAGTGGCTGAGAGGGTTCAGCCTATCAAACACACCCACAAACACTACCCAATAGACTCCTTTTTCCCCCTCAACCATTATGCCTTTATACATATATATGTTTATACATATATCTCCATAGCTCAATTGCATTTTTGGCATTTTCGTTTATTGTGCAAATTGCATTATGAAGGCGTTCCCAGAAAGGATATCTCCCGAGCTGAATTTATTGAATAATTAAAGCCATGAAAAGAGAGAGAATATTGCACAGGTAAAAGTCGTTTCTGGAACTGATTTTTGGAGCAAAAATAAATAATAAATATATGTACATATGGCATACCTCCGGCATTCAAGTGTTAATATACACACAGGCATAACGGCATAATTTACAAATGGTTCTCGGCTCTTTTTTATATATGCAATTTGCATATAAAAAATATATGGAATGCAAAAAATATATAAATAAATATGCGAATATCTTGTGCATTTCGAGAGATGAAACCACCTACCGGAGCCGTGCTCCAATCCCTGATGCTGCCACTCGCATCCCAATTGAGCCGGACTCCGTGCTCTGGCCGCAATGGAAGGCATTAAAATTAGTTTATTTGAGCCCAATGTCCGGCTGTGCCGATGGGCTGTGCCCCAACAACGATTGGTGCACTCCGTGACCTCCCGCCCCATGCAGAGGCATTGCTCATACGCAGAGTGTCCCCTAGGCCAGGGCCTGCCTTTGCGTTTATCGCCGGCATTGTCTGGCCTTTGGTTATTTATTTAAAGTTATTATTGCGAGAAATGTTGATGTTAAGCACGGCATCTCTTAAGAGGATTGCGTATGCACATTTCGTGCCTATCATAATTCATAAATTAGATGAAGGCTTCAATGATCCCGGCCACAAATAAGTCAAGTTCCCAAAATAAAATCTGACAACAAAAAAATACGCCTTGATTTATGTCGAAAACTTGGTTTATTTATTTAACAAAACAATGCATCTGTCGAGAGAGAAATGAATGCGAAATGGCCAGGCATCGTCAGCAACGTCATTGTCATCATCAACATGCAATTGATTAATGGCCGTGCAAATAAATTATGGCAGTTTATTTAGCCACATTGTGTGTGCGTAGTGGCAACTGGGCTGTTAAAAAACCACAACCGAGAATCTATGGCCTACAAGGAACGCGCACACATTAATTTCGCCCAACTTGTCACAACCAAAGAGCACGGAAATGTCACATTTTACAATATATTTGCTGATCAAACTATCCGGCGATATTTATTTAGCAACTGATAGGCACCGAGCAGGCACAGGGCCAAGCCCATTACACGATCGAGGTGGCTATTTCTGGAGCAGCCATTACAGGGTATCATTCCCAGGCGAGAGGTGCACACGCAGGCCTCCACCTGCATTCCGTTTTCGTGGGTCTGACGATAGCAGCCATTGCTTGCATTCACCATGGCGCACATGTACGTGATGTTTAGAACTGGAATTAAAGGCTTACTATATAGATTTTTAAAATATATTTAAGAGAGGGAGTAAAACTCACTGCCGCCCTTGAAAATGTAGGAGTACTTGACGCACGAGTGAGCGGCAGACATTTGGCACAGATACTGATCCCGATCCACGGTGGAGTTTTGCCACAAAGCCTTCACATCCGGAACGGTGTCGTTGGCTAATAGAAAGATATTTTCATTTTTTACAAGTAACAGATAAATGTTCAAAGCAACGCTAGAAAACAACGATTAATCTATTTTGTATCAATATTTATCGAGTTTCATATATAAATCGATCGTTTTTATGTGCAATAAATCGATAAATCGAGCATTTTTATGATAATTCCAATAATATTTATATTATAGAATTTTATATTTCTTCTATATATCTAAAACGTACACGGTGAGATAATTCTATAAAGGAAAACATTTTTATGATATTTTCAATAATTCCGATACTACCTATATTTCAATAATTATGATATATTTCCTGTATAAATTTAAGTCATTGGCTGTGCGATACTTCTACAAATCGAAATGTTAAAATTATATTTTTGATAGTTTGAATAATACCTATATTTAACCATTAAATTTTATTTTCTTTTATATATTTAAAACGCGATGTATAAAAGTTTGTTGTAGTTTTTTAGGAATGACAGAAAATATAATATATATTCTACTCGACTTAATAGTCCATATATAAATAAATCTTTAACGCTGCGATACTTATACGATAAATCGATATTACGTTTGATTGAGGAAGCAATAAAATCAACGATATCGGAGGATTTTTTGCAATTTGTATGTCTAAATATATATTCAGATAAAAAAAGTGCAAAATCTTAACAATTAAAGTAAAATAAAGTAATTCATTATTATAAAAAATATTAAATACAAGAGTAGAATATGGTATACTGTATATTTGACTCCAAAATTGTTTTTATACTTATTTAAAATAGTAAATACCTCAAAAATACAAAGAAAAAAGACTTGAATAAAGTGTACACTTAATTTATAAATTGTTTAGTTCATATCTTAATATCAATCAAATTAAATATAACTCTTAACTTACGTGTAACAACCAAAGGCTCCACACAGGGTATGTCATTGAAGTCGCCCACTCTGGAGTCGCAGGTCTCAGTCACTATATTCGAGTGATTTTCATAGGCACCAACCCAGGTAAAGCGAAAGCATTGCGGGGCTTTATACAAGTAAAGAAATAACTGTTATATTATATACATATATATATTATACATCAAAATCATACATATTTTCCACAAATTTCACTCACTTTCAGCCATCAAATGACAAGCAAACAGGAGCAAAGGCAGCCAAAATCGAAGCAACTTCAGTGGCATTGCCGATAAGATTGTATATTTCGGGGAATATTCTTTTTCCTATTTATTGAAGTGATTTTTAATAGGGGAAGGTCCGACGTTGTCACCGCGAAAGACACTCTAAAAATGCGCCGATGGCAATCGACCGATGGGTTGATTGTGACTTATCAGTAAGTTTACATTCATTTACTTTAAAGAGCAGCTATAAGACTTTAAGAAAAACCTATAAATATTCATTAAATCAAAAGATTTTGGAGATTATTTTATGACTAAAAATATAGAAGATTTTGTAAAATAAATAATAATAAAAATAAATAAATTAGAATTTATTATAAATTTTTTTATTTATATAATATATTTATATGTTTATATAATTTTAAATAAAATTTAAAAGTAGAATTTCATTTCAAAATATAATATGGGGCTCATGAAATCTGTTGGGCTTATAAACCGTTTAAAACTTTGTCTAAAAGTATGCAATAAAATGTTGGAGGTACCGAGATCTGCGTAAAATTGTTCCTTTCCAAGATGTACCTTATTTTATCAACCTTTTTAAGGTTGCTAATGGACAATTGAATTCTCTATATGAAAGGCTTGAGATTTTTACAGAAATAAATTCTTTTTCTTTTTATCTTTCTAGCCTTTAGTGTGAATGATAACTCTTTAAAGTACAGCTGAGTCTCTCACCTGTTCATCTTTCCTTTACATTATCAATTTTTAGTAGTACGAGTGCGCGGCGATTGCAATCAAAAACCGATAAGCGTTGTTATCTCCCTACTCCACCTCTCTCTTCCCATTCTATAAACAAAGAAAGTGTCTTAAATTGTAAATAATTTTTGGGATTTCAATACCAAAGGCAGCTTCCTTTGACACGGCAAAGGCAAAAACCCAAAGCGAGATAAAATATGTATGCAAATGGCATTTAATTAAATTCACACAATCGAGGGAGGCTGTAGTGGGGTAAAAGCGGGAACAATTAAACAGGAGGAGTTGGTAAAATTTTTTAACAAAACTCGGCAAATTGTATTTGTTGTTAATTGTTCAACTGTCCTCCTGCTGGTCCATCGTGAAGAGTCCGAGCCACAGCCTTTGCTCTCGCAAAATGAGTTTGAAAACAAATAAAAATGTCAAACGAATGAATAAAAGTTGTCTAATTTAATTTGTTTAGCAGGAGCAGAGGCAGGAGTAGAGGCAGGATCAGCAGCAGGAGCAGCAGCATTTCCACACTGACTCTCACAAGTACTCACACTCACGTAGTTGCAAAACATTTTCGCAAATTGAATAAGCACGAAAATTTGTGTGCGCTTCTGCTCCATCCCAGTCCAGTATTTCAGTATTTTTTAAATTTAATTTTTAATTGCTCAAAACAATTAAAATTTATTTGCAATTTTGTTTTTCCCTCTATGTGTGCGTTTGGGCTAACTTTTCCAGCTAAGCAAAGCTCCCAGCTGGCAACGAAATACGTGCCGAGTAAACTTTGACCGACTGTTTGAATAGCGAAGGGATATTCCCTATATATGTAGTATACTATTTTGCCCAAGCAAATACAGCTATTTACACGTCCTCCGTCTGCCTCCTGGAGCCCATCCATCAAATCAAAGGCAATGGCGAAACCTTTGAACTTTTCCAGTCAATTCACCGTTAACCGTTACATGATAAGCGCATTTCCCAGCGCGTTTCCCTTCACCTATTTCCCCCGGTTCTGAGTCGCGCAGAAAGTGTGCCATTGTCTTCCCCAAGATGGATCACATGTGTCATTGGCCCGGGGGCCAGTATCAATCACATGGCGGAAATTAGCGTTAGTCATACATTTTCCAGGGAAAGAGCATTTTCCGGACATGCGGAAAAAATGTCACGTCAGATTTTGAAACAGCTTAGAAGTGGAAAAGCTGGGGGTTTAACCATAAGAAGGAAATTTGAAAGGATTTTTATGGGACTGTAATACTTAAAATTAAAAGCACGCTTGCGGGAGTATAAGATCTGGGTAGTACGAATTTTTTAGTTCAGTTTTGATGATTATTAAATATTGTATAAATTTTGTAATAATAAAGTGAAAGATTTGAATCTTATTTGAAATGAATAGAAAGTTTAATTTTATGTTCTCCTTTTAAGCCCTTTTCCAATCAATAAAACATTAAAAAGGTAAGATTATGATATTTAAATCAATGATTTAAAACTCTAAAAAATAAATTATAAATTGCCTAAAAACAAATACTAAATATTTATTTACTTAATGTATTTATTTAGTGATTTTTAATATATGAGGAGGATAAGGCAAGTTTATTATATCAAAGTATGAATTATTGTAAAAGATCTTATTTAACATTTAAATAACTATATAATATTGAATCTCAAAAATTATATAAAAATATTATTTGTTTTATAATTGTTCCTTAAACTTAACAACCTTAATTTGTGGTTCCCCTCAAAGTGGTCGTAAAATCGCCATATTTATAAGTACAGCTAATAGTATATTTTTGTACTGGCTTAGACAGAACGCAATAACATTTCGCCACTTGCCCTGGACTCCCGCACTCATTAATTATGCAAATGTTTTGATTTGCTCCATGTTTCTGGCTCTGGCCACCACCAACCGAAAACGAACAGCAAAAATTATGTTGCCAAAATGCAAATGTTTGTCAAGATGGTTAAGTTAGTGGGCGGCGGGGTCGCAATCATAAAGAGTGCCATGTGATTAGCAGAAGCCGTTACACCAGCAGCAGTATCCTCTGGAAAGGACGAAAGTTGTTAGCAAAACTGAATGGCCAAACATACACACACTGTGTGACCCATCATTCCTTTGCCGGGGATATTGGGAACCCGGCTTTAACGAAAGCAAATGTCACTTGGGTCTTATGGCGGGCCTGCATAAAATTTGCATGCGATTAAAATTGATAAATTGCCAAAGAGGATGTGTAAATGCGAATGGTTCCCCCTGCCGGAATGTCCCACGCACTCACTCCAAGGACTATCGGTGGGTTTCAATTATAAGGAAGCACTTGGAGAAAAGCAAAATAGATTTTATATTGAACGTATTCCTTATGAATGTGAAAATGTGTTTTGAAATAGTACTAGATATTCCGGTAGGAAAACTTTGCTTACTTTATGTCTTAATTTTTATTCCTCTTCTTAGTTTTAGTTTTAGCTTATCATCTATATACACTGCAACACCTGCCACACCTGCGACAACTAATGAACAGCGCCTACAAGTGTAAGTAAAGAGGCTAATGTCTGTAAATTTAATAAGGCGTGCTGTTGTGAGAGGTCCTTTTCCGGCTCGACTTGCTCCTATTTCCCGATGACTCCTCGCTAAACCGATTTGCTAAATTACAAAGTCTCCCTGTTGGCACACAGCATCACAGGATCTTTTGTCCCTCGAAGTCGGTGGCCGCGTTCTTGTCCACCTCCCCCCTCTAATTACGCCTGCGAGGCGCTGGCAAGTCCGGATCATTATGTCACCTGTACGAAAAATGCCGCACGTAATCCGGAAACGAGGCGAGCTCAGTAACGGGCACGAAGTGGGGCTCATTGTACGGAAATCGCATTTGGGGCAGAGATAGCGCCGCCTAACTAACGACCAGTCAACTAATACGATTAGTGTCATAATGCGGAGTGTCAACCCAGCGGAGGAGCTGATCCACCAAGAGAAAATATAGGGAATATAAAATACAAGTGTAAATAATTAAATATAAATAAACATAATGAATAATAATAAGAATGCAAGTATGTATTATTTAGGAATTCTAAATATATTTTTTTGTATTTTTAAATTGAAGAAAAATAAATTGTTCAACGTATTTTCATCAACTTTAAAACATATATTTTCCTATTTAATGTATTTTTTAGAATTTCGATTTAAATTTTATAAAAATCGGACGACTGTGTCATAGAAAAGGAAAAAATTACTTGGCTCTATCAATTAACTTAATTTTATATTTACCAGCCAAGTCTCGATTTAATATTAAAATTAGGAAAAGAGTTTTTTTTTAGTGAGTTCGAGAGTCTTTGGGCTTCCATTATAAATGTACGAAATAAAATAGATCGTGGTTCCAGGTGAGCCCCCGAAAATTGGGAGAACTTATTTCTTGTTGGAAGTGGAGAGCATTCGCTGGTATTGTTTGCGTTTTCCAATATCACCCACCAGCTGGGAGAGAGTGTCGCTCCCTGAGTCTTTCCGTTTATTTTGCACTCCAACATTCCAATAATCTCCGCAATTCTCTTTGCATTCGCAATCGCATTGGTGATATTCGCGGATTCTGCGCATCGCAGTGAAAAGCCCTTCGGAGGCTTTGGAAACGGATCAGCGTGCCAAAATTAGGATTGAAAGTCGGAAAATCTACGCCCGGGTTGTGTGTGTGTGCCTCAAGAGAAAGAGAAAATGTGTAAGTGACATAGAAGATTCCAAGAGTGGCGGTGTTTTAAGCAAGTTCTAATTTTTCTTAATTTTGTTATTACGATTTTTATTGATTATATTTTTATTTTTTGTAGTTTAGCGCGCATTGTATATGGCCTGAATTTGTTGTGTATAACTCAATTGAATTTAATCATGGAAGGTATTACATCCTCATACCTTCCATGACATTAAACATCGAGTGAGATCATCCGTTGTATATAGTTTCTATTTTACAATTATTAAGCCTTACGATATTCTTTTTATTCTATAATATTCAATATTTCTTATTAAAATATACCATTAAGATACTTAATAGTTAAGTAAATAATTAAATAAAGTAAGAAATTTAATAATTGATTAATACTAATATTTTCACCGCATAAATGACTTAATTATTTTTTCCAACTCTTCTAGCTAAAACAAACTTACAAATTTTAGTCAATAATTCAGTTTCTTTTTTTTATTTTCGTACAAATGCGGTTTATAAATTTTTTAAAAATACTCATTTAGCATTGGGACATGTTTTCTTACAGTGTATAAACACACAAAACACCCTAAGCTGCTCCTGCTTCCAATTTCGTACTATTTATTTAGACTGAAGCTGATTGCTTTTTCCGAAGTGTTCCGACAATAGTTTTAGCGTTGTAGATAAAACCCTCTGGATTCTTATGAGTCGCATGGGCATGGGCTCCCAGCGTCTGATCCGACGGTTATTTTCAACCCTGGACGGTTGTATGAAGATCGGTTGGGGAAAGATTAAGCTTCCGGGTGTAAGTCCCCCGATAAGATCACAACAGTTCCGAGGTCTGGTTTTCAATTGCTGGAAGGCATTTCGAGCAGTGCAATGCGTACACTCGCAGTAGGGTCCACAGGTACACATCTGTGCATCGATCATGTACCGGCACTCTCTTTCTCTGTGATAAACCTGGTCCGTCCCTAAGCCACAAGGAGCAATTGGTCGGCACATCGTTATATTACGCATTTCTGTAAAATGATTGGATGAAAATGAACTGGAGATTTTAGATTTAGTAATTTTGATGATATTTTACAGATCTGATCGAGGAATAAAATTTCAATGAACTCTAGACTAGTTAGATTCCACAACTCTATAATTATAGCTGCACTTACAGAATTGTTATGTCTGTTATTTTCCTGTAAATAACTCTCTAAGCAACCAAATTGCTATCCCATTTAAATATTTGGTTTGAACCACAAACTTAAGCCAAACTTAAAAGTTCTAAGCCAAATATGTTTATTTTCCCACTACTTCCGTCATAAACATGAGACTGGCCCGTCTTTAAGCCAGGCCATAAACCAGGCACAAAAGCCAAAACACAAAGCACACGTTGAATAATTTCGATCATTAAACTTATTCCACTTAAAATCCATTCAGGATTTGCGGGGACACAACTTTAAGGGCGCCGGGCAGAGGCAGCGGCAGCGGCACCGGAGATAAATGCCCCAACAACCCGAACCCGAACGTTAACCCTCGACAATCAGCCGGGCGAGCCACCATAGTAGACCCCCTGGCGGCGGTAAAGTTGGCAAAACTAACGTTGAGCAACAGCAACAACGATGGCAATAAAAATCAGCAACAACCAGAGCCGGTGAAATAAACGCTCAAGTGCTGAAAATTGTCAGCTCCTCTGGCCGAGGACAGGTAACACGGCGAGCTGGCTTTTTCCTGAACGTCTTTTAATACACTCTCAAATCCACGCACGAGTGATGTTCATTTGGCCTTTTACTTTTTATTGTGGGGAAAAAGCTTGAAAATATTCTCAGAAGTCTTAATTATAGAAAACTACTAAATTTGTTTTTTTTTTTAATATTTATTCTATTTTTTGTTGCATTTTCTGTAAGCACATATTTTCATGTGACTTTAAGCGTAATTTGTTGCAGGCATTGCATTTAAAGTTCCCAAGTACGAAATCAGCGTTTAACTAAGCCACACTGTGTTTTAGTGTTATAGCCGTCAGTAAAATAATTACTAATTTTTTTTGTTGAAAATTTGAAGATATACAACTCTGCAGCAAAAATATAATGGATACCACATTATGTTAACTAACTGATCTGTAATAAGCTGTAATCATAACAATGATTTCATTGATTAATGATAAATTAACAATGATAATAAAGTAATACAGTTCTATCCAAAATGTGTTTAGTATTTTCATTTAATGGTGCAGTAGAGACTATGCTCAAATTTATAACCAACTTAAATATAACACGGCGGAAGGCTTAATTAAATGTTGGTGTGAACAAGTTCCGCAATACCCATTGGTGCTGGCAACTCAAATGTAGAAGCTCAACATACTCAACTATACTGTTTCTAATAACTGCCACATTTATTATTCGAATTTGCTATATGGATGTAACTTTCCCCTCTCACTCTTCTTTCATCTCCAAAATAGCTTAATATTTGGCATCACTGTTCCCATTGCCTAGAGAAAAGATGGCGCACATAACAGCGGCTGCCCTGATTGTGGCTTGTAAATTTATAGTTTCACCAAGAAAATCGCGTTGGCAAACTTTTTACTTTTACTAGGTCTCTTAGCTCCCAACACATACGCACACCCTGCCACACACACTCCCACACAATTACATTTAACCCATGCCAGCAAGCCCACACCTTAACCCATTCGCAGCAAGTTTCTCCTGAGCGAGCAACATCCACATCCAGAATTCACAATCCCAGTCAGCCAGTTGGCGACATCTAATTGCTTTTGTTTTCGGGCCAGACTGGCAACGCCACTACAAGTGGCTTACAAGCGGGTACAGTTGTGTCGGAAGGGATACACTCATCGTAGTGCTCATCCTTGTCCTTATCCTCGCGGAAGCCCTTTCGTTAAGGTAATTTTCCGCTATAATTTCTATGACTTTGTGCGTGTGCCTGTGTGTGTGTTTCAGGGTGTGCGAAAGAAAGAAATGGTGAAAAGTTTTTCGTGCTTGGAGGTTTGGAATTAAAAGAGCTGTTAAAGTTGATTGTTAGTGGGGGGTAAAGCTATGATTATTGTGTTCTACAGGATGGTATAAGAAGCTAAAGGGGAACTATATAGAAAGAGTATCATAATTTAGGCTTAAAATAAAGAATGATTAACAGCTATTTTAAGAACATTAAGTTAATTAATAAGTAAACTAACTAAATAAATACAGCTGTATAATTATTTATAGATTTAAATCATAAACATTTCAAGATTTCATATTGTTAATACCACACATTTTCTAATACTACCTCAGCCACAATTAGTTGCCCCGCATCCTTTTCCCATTTTTAAAACAAAGTTTCAACACCACCACCCACCTGCTGGGAAACTTCAGAGCCCAAGACGAACATTTATTTAAAGCCTTATAATTTGGCCTGACACCTCGAGTTCTGATAACTTCTCAAGACATTCGTTGACTTTTGTGGCTGAAATCAAAAACCCAGGCGAAACAAAGCTGCAGCTGCAGCAAAACTTTATGCAAATGCTACGGGAATTTCGCGCACCGAAAATGGTGATGAGTGGGGAGGGGCCAGGTCCTGGGTGGGTCCTGCTACCCAAAAAACAAGGAGCTACTACCACTACGGTTGGCATTCGGCTTGCTCGCTTAATTAAAATGCGCAGGCAGTGCGAGCGCTTCATTTGGCCCGCTTAATCGCCTGCCGCAGGATTCGCATCGGCTGGAAGAGAAGGCCCAAGGATGGGGAGGAGTGTTAGTGGTTCCGGGAAATCTTTCCCGCTCTTGTTCTTGCTGTTGCTTTGCATGTAAAGTGTCAAGTTTTTCATTATAATTTGCATATTTTTCGCCAACTTTTCGCCTTCTCCAGCATTCGGCCCGAGCAAATGACAACAATAAGCATTATGGCATGAGCCCTGCGAAAATCCAGCTCGGCCAGGACCTAGGCAACATGCTAGCTAGATACACACAGCGTGTATCTCTCTTAAGCTGTTTTCAAGTTTAATTCCTTGACTCCCTACCAGCTCCTACCCTGCTCCGCTCTCAGCTCCTCCCGTGTCCGTGTTTGCCCAAAAACTCCGAAGATGTTGCCGAGCCGCGGCGCATAATCACGCAAAATCTGAAAACGTGTCTGGTATAATAATGAGCACTGATTATAACTTGAAATTGTGTGTGAAAGTACAGTTGTGTGTGCAAGTTATGCTACGTGGTGTTTCCTGTGCAAAAAAAAAAGAAAGTGTACTAAAAAATAAAGTAACTTTGTACAACTTTCAGGACCTCCATGAAAGGCATTCAAGGAGAAACAATAGACGGGGTTCTCGGGAAATAATAGGATATTGCTGAGTTTAAGCTAAGATACAGAAAAGGAATGGTAATTAAAAATTATTTATAGAATTTCAATAAATATATTTTAGTATATTATTTCAAAGAGAAACATTCAGAATAAATCTTAGGCTTCCACATTTATTCTGCGTGTACAAATCAAAGATCTTGCCAGAAGTCAAACTTTTTGGGCTTTCAAATGTAGAGATTTTCTTACAAAATATAATAAACCAATATCTTTACTTAATTTAATGATTTTACCTACAAAAGACTTGTAATTTTATCCCCCACTGTATGGCGAACGAGGCTGCCACCTCGCCCACCTTAAGTTTGATGTGTATTTAAACTTAAATGATGTCTTCTTAATCAACTGCCGAGCTGGGGAGATGGGAAGCTGTGGGCAGATGTAGTGGGCGATAGGGAAAGAGAAAGCTAGAAAGAAGTACCTTGCAACTTGTCCTTCTTGCAACTTATACACTCTCCCTCTTCTATACTTTTTTTCTTCAGCTTGCCCCAAGGCATCCCTGCTACGTCGTATTGTGCCAACATGTCCTGCCAGCTTCACTTCACGAGTACGTGTCGGTGGGCAGGCGGTGACAGCCTGCAGGATATTATATAATGTGTAGTAATTTGAATTTCAAGTGTGTGGCATCGAACGAAGCTTATAAGCCGCAGACAGCAGACAAAGGGGACAATATTTCCTGTTTTCCTTTCAACCCAAAACATCAAAAAATGTCCCTGTCTCCGGGGGTTTCTGGCCGGATTAATACGATTTTCTTTTATGGATTTATGATGATTATGCTGCTGGTATTAGTTTGGAAGCGTGACAGTCTGCTCGTCGCTTTGCCATTTTAAAGTAATCCATTGATATACGAGGGTCCTAGTCCTTGCGGTCCTACATAGAAGCCACCCAAAAGCCTCCACTAAATCACAAAAATTGCATGAAACGCGCCCCATTAGCCCGACTTATTTATGGCCACGCGGCTTACAATGACAATTCAATATATTTTCGATTCTGCAGTTCCTCCCAAAAAAAAAAAAAGAAAAAAATTCACAAAAAGACAGTTGAGAAAAAACGAAATCAGACAAAATTGTTGTATCCTCCTGGTCGTCGGTCATTTTTGGTTGGCTGACTCCTCTCTGATGGTCGGTTGGGGCCATATTTTGGCCCGGCCAGAACCAGAAACAAACTCGGCAATCGCCGCGCACAATAAACCATTACAGGCGATTAATTTCATTATCCGCGGCGAGTGAAATCAAAAACAGCAACAGATTTATGCGTGCGACCGCAGAATCTCCATCGAAAGCGAATGCAATTGTCCAGACTTTTAGGGGTTTTTTTGGTTAATATTTTTTTGTTTCTATCATAGGGGAGGCTTTTTTTATTCCGTTATCCGCTTGAGGTTATGAAATGGCATTTTAGTCGGAAATAAATGGATTGCTTGATAAAACTTATGATGATTTGGTTTTGTGGTTTTGGGGAAACGTTTCGCAGATCCTTTCTGTTTTGTCTACCGAGCTGGGCAGCGTTAATGTTCTCGAAAAAGGTTGATTTGATAAAAGTTATGAAAAGGTAAACAAATTGCTAAAAGACGTTCCATTTTGTTCTGCCCCGAAACCATAAAAAACAGAATAATTCAATTTCTTGTGAATATTAAATGGCGGGATTTTGTTGCCCCTAAAGATAGGTGTTTATTTATGGCAAGAAATGGTAATATATTTGGGATATTTTAATGTATTACAGAGTATTTATTAGCTTAATAGAATAATAATATTAATACCCAGAGCAAGGCATTTAATTAAAAGTATTAAAAAAATCGAAATAATTAAGTTCTTGGTTGATTAATAAAGCACCAAAAAGGTGATATAAAAATGTACTTCATTCTTATATTTCCCTATAATTTCTACAAATTTCTCAATCCCCAAATACCTTTTAAAGAGCATACCAAAGTTTGCAAAACCTTTTTTAAACTTTCCCCTCTTGATTTCGCTTCATTTCTTCCTTTCACTCCCAAGGGTGCGTTTAATTCTAATTGTTTCATTTGTTTGTCTTTTTTCTTTTTTCGCTGTGCGTCTGGGCTGTTACTTCCTTTTGTGGTAAAAAATAATAATGTTGAAATAAAAATGAAGTATATAAATAGAAGATTCAATTCATTAAGCAAACATCAGCAGATGGAACACACACTCGCTCGCATACAAGCAAACATAGTGTGGATTCCCCGCTCATCCGTCGCCGCCTTAGCTCCCATTTCCGTTTCCGCTGCGAGTGTGCTGCTGCTGCTTCCCTTGGATACATTTTGACTTATTTCTATTTGTATTTGCCACGCTTTATTTTCGTGGTCGATGGCCGCCACAGGAGACATGAAAGGAGATTCCCTCGCGCGCAGCTCCTTCGCATCTCCTGCATCTGTAGCTGTAGAATGTATCTGTATCTGTAGCTGTTTGTGTGCGGATCGCTGGGGGTCATGTTTAGCTTTTTCACCCCTTTTGAATTGCTTGGCTCTGGCAGCCGACCCTTGAGGGGCTTTCGGGGTTGGGATTGGGGCCCAGGGTGAGGGCCAGGGCGGGAGTTTGTCTCTATGGCGTTGCTGCTGATGCTGTTGCCGCCTGTTTGTTTGTGTCTCATTGAGCGTAGATGCGAAAAACTGCACTGAAAGAATATAGAATATTTGATTTATTGATCTTACTTAGAAGGGGGGTTATTTTTAAATAATATTAAATAATTATTTGAAAGGTTAGTAATTATTGAAAATGTTTTTTTAAGGAAATAAATAAGTCAGGTATTTAAAATGTTGAAGATGTATATTTCTTAGCACTTAAGCTTTTGAAATATAAATAGATTTATAATATAATTAAATTTTGTAATTACTTAAAAATTTTAAAAAGCGTTAAAAAATGGAATTGGATAAATATTTTAGGAAAAAATCCTTTAAAAAGGGTACATTTTAAAGAAATTTCGCTAGAAATAAACTGAATAACTTTTTACTCGTTTGAAAATTTTTTTATTTTCCAAAACTAGAAGAAAATAAAGGATAAAATATATATTATTGATCAAAAACATGGGCTTTTTATTACAATAAAATTTTAAAAAGTAATTCGCGAGTTCAGAAATTATAAACATTTATAATAAAAATACTTTTAACTTAAAATAAAACTTCCTTTATGACTTACAATGTTAAAAAATGATATTTTGAAGTATTAAAGCATTTAAATAGTATTAATTTTATAAAATAAGGTTCAAGAAATTCGATTCGACTTAATAAACAAATTTGTCAAAAAAGTGAACATGTTCAATCTTACTACAAATAAATATTACAAGAAAACTGTAAGAGCTCCTAAAAACCACCAAGTTCTTACTCTTTATTTCCCTCAGTGTTCAGAGAGTCTTACAAATACGCAGAAATAAAGAGATAGAGTGAAAGAGAGCGTGGGAGGAATGGAAAACGTTTTCGGACGGATTTATTTGCTTAAACCCAGAGTAAAAAGCTCGCTTTGGCTGCGTGGCACGCGGTAACTGTAATTGTCATTATGCCCCCGGGCAGTCAGCCCAGTTACTTACTAACCCCACCACCCACTACCGACTACCCACTACCCCTTTCCCTCTATTTTTTGATCCTCTTTCCCCACCGCTTCTGGCCGTCTGGCCTGCTTTGGAATGTTTGTCTTTGGCTTGGCAGCAAAGTGAAGGCGACTTGAATCATTTTTGCCCCCCTCCGTGGAACCCGGAACCACCGTTGCCGCCAAGCGCCTTTCATATTTAGACGTGCTACTTATTTCCCACACCCCCTCACACATACCCCCTTCCTCCGGCGGCCACCCATCGTCTTGGCCATAATAATCATTTAGAGGAAGTTCGCCCGAGTTGCTTGGCACACTCAACAAAGTATCTATCAATATTTGCATTTAGAAGTTCTTTGCCTTCTGGCGTATTTGTTGAGTTATTAACTGGAATTAGGGAAATTGAAATGCGTTTTCCGCATAAGAGCGTGAAATTAAGGTTTTCCGCCCGCACGCAAAACTCTCTCTCTCTCCCTCGTCGAATGGCCAACTAGGGTACTGTTTTTTGGCCTTAACTTTTCTAATTATGCGACACGATAATTAACTCAATTTTGTGTCAGGCGGCGAGGACAACAATACAGGAACAAAGGAAGATGGGAGTAGACAGTGTATCTTCTCTCTCAACGCAATGTGCAATGGCCATGGCCCAAAAGCCAGTTGGCAGACCGCCGAAAAGGCCAAAAGAGGGGGCCGCAAAATGCCATAAAAACCGCCGGCCGACTGATGCTGAAGTTTCCAAATTGCTGCCAGAACGGTTGGGGTGGGAAAACTGCTACTTTTTGCTGGACAAAAACCAAGAAAATTCAATGCCGAAATGGTGGAATATCGTGGCCAATGTCAATTTGCTTTTTGTTTGATTTCATTAGGTAGGAAATATATAGTGCAAGCTGTTAGGAGTATATCCTTGCTTAAAGTTTAAAATACTTGAAGATTAAGTACATAAATCTTCTAGCATTTACCCTGGATCTAACTTAACCTTGCAATAAACCATATAGCTCATTAGCCATAACAAGACCCAAACGGAATAACACTCTCTGGGGTTAACCACAAGTGCCGTGACCTGGCCCGGGCCCTTGGAAGTGCTCCCAAATGTGTGATTGTCCTGGGGACAAGGACTACCGCCCCCTCCCAAAGACCTTCTTCCAGAAGCCAAGCCAAATCTTAAATTAGCCAAGTCACGGCGCCAGCTGAAGCTATTAAAAATTGTGAAATAATTTCCAAGCACGCTCCAATGGAGCAACTGGGATTGTCGCGGAGTGTGGCTGCAATTACTTTGATGGCGACTGTGACACTGATGATTATGATGATGACGCGCACGACTCGCGGGGCATGCAAATACGCCGGAGCTCTGGAATCCCAAGTCCTGAATTCTGAGCCCTGAATCCAAAGTCCTGAATTCTGAATCCCCCCGCATGGCACAATGGGAAGCGGAAGTCAGCAGATCAGAATCATCAACCCTCTGTAGGTTGGTCTGCGCGGGGGGGCAGACGCCGCCCATGTCGAGCCTTTAATCAGGGCGCATTATCAGCGTGGCTATGATATATAGCTATTTGTTTGATGACTCCGGGTGTGTTTGAGCACATCTGGCGCGATACCAGGTGGAAGGGAACACCTCCCAACTGCTGATGAACTGGGCGAGAGAGCTCGATGACAGGCTTGAGAAGTCCTCTCGGTGGTGCTAAATGGTGTCAAGGGTTAGGGTTACTGGCAATTATCATTAAAGTTTTTAGAGGTATTTCCGACACTTGATACTTTTTGGTTTTCAATAAAAAGAGACTTTCCTTCGGAAGGAATGATATGTGAAAAGACAGCTTAAGAGACTTTTTTCCTTGAGCTTAAGAGTCTCTGGTAACAGCCAGAGTTGATTTATGGTTAGGGCCTTTAAGGGTTTATCTGTAATTTAATTTAATTACTTAATTACACGTCATTTTCGATGGTGCTACAATATTGGTAGGGTTTAAAAAAACCCTCAAAAGATGTCGAGAATGAAGCTACGAAATATTATATCGTAAGAAACTATATTTCCTTTACTTTTCAAATTAAAAAATTGCTTTGAAAAGACACCTTTAAAGAGGTTAAACAAATCCTAAGCACTCTAGGAGAGTCTCTAAAATGTTCTTTGAGAATTTAAATATGTTTTAACTCCAAAGAAATGACTTAAAAGAAAGAAAAGAAGAGATATAGTAACCGAACATGAAAGAGGAACGCAACATAAATATTGCACAAAATAAGAACAAGGAAATTCTGTGAAAACTGCACACGGAAAAGCTTTTTGGTGTATCTTGCCCACCGCATAACGCTATCGTATATTCACCGAACTGTGTGAAAATTCGTCGCCTTGGCATTTTCCTCGATAATTATTTCTGCCAAACTTTAAGACACTTTAAGCAGCGCGCTGGCAAAGCCTCAAAAATATCGGATCACAAAGGAAAATCTTCTTTTCTCACACCGGGCGATGGGGGAAACCCCCGAAGAAGCTGTCAAGCGTTGAATGTAAATGCCAGGCAGCCAGGAGATAAGCCGACGCCAAGCCAAAGCCAAGCCAGAGCCAGAGCCAGAGTCAAAGGCCCGACAAACAAGCCGGAGAAGTGTCGTTCTCATCGCTCGCTCATTGTCCTTGCGCGCGACTAAAATTAAAAAGAAGGAAGAAAATGTGATAAGGAATCGGCGCTGGCAACTTGACACAATGAACTTAATATTAATATGAAGTAAATAAAGGCAACGCCGCCGCCAAGTGTTGAAGTAGAAGTCGCTCGGCGGTGGTGAAGTGAACTCGCAGGAGTCGAGTGTATTATGGAGTGCCTGTGCGGCCGCCGCCTGGCCTGTATATGTGTTGAAAAGATTTACGAGCCCGAAATTCGAACAAAACTTTAAGAGAGTAAGCCATAAATTAGCCGGAGGAGGCGAAAATACCGAACCCGGAATAATACGGAACCCCGAGGCTCTGAGCACCGGATGCCCCCGACCTCGGAGTCTAGTATTTTGACAGGGCCCAGCCACGCCCTCTCCATCCTCCGAGCACCAAGCTCAACCCCTTTCAACGTTATCCCCTTATCCTTTATGGTTATTGTGTGCAATTCGTGGTGGCTTCACCTTTTCATTTATTTTATTTTTTTTTTTTGTTCTGGCCTGGGGTAGCACCGTCGCTTATTGTTATTGATGTTGTTATCAGTCGCAATTATTTTTTTGATTTACACAATTCGACGGAGACCGCTTTTTGCTTTTCGGTGACAATTTTCTCGCCTCGTTTTGCGGTTGCTGAAAAGGCATCGTTTCCCGAAAGGGAGGTTGGGAAAATCGCCGGTCGCCCGGCTCATTTGGGCCCGGCTTAGTGTGGGTGATGGGAGGAGGAGAAGGAGGAAGCGGAGGAGAGGTCCTGGCTCTTGGTCCCTTTTCCCCAGAGGTTTTTTCGCCCTCTCACTCTCTGCATTATTGACAGTTGTTGTGGAATAATCAGATTTAAAACGTTAAATGTCGTCGCTACTTGGGCGGTTTCCCAGTTTTTCCCAGTTTCCCAGCCTCCCTCCAACTACCATTTCCTTGCTGTGCAAGGCCCTGCCATATTTTGCCCGCCATTGTCTTCGGCTTTTATCTTTTATTTTCTGTTTGGCTTATTTTTGGAACATTTGCCAGCGCCGAGATTGGCTTTGAATTTAAGTAGCAATTTCCTGTTTTGTTTCTGTCCCCGTTGTTCATGTCATGTAATGAATGTGGAAATATGTTGGGAGTTGTGGGACTTCGTTGAAGGTGCGCGGATGTAATGTTTTTGGAAAGGATATTACCCAGCAGCAGCAGCGCAGGTCCACCAGCGATAATTTGGGATTATATGCAGGCGACAAGGTAATAAAAATTTGACACGCAATTTTATTGCGTGCAAATGGGAGAGTTAGAGGGTTTTTATATTTTTAAAATATGTGAAGGTTTTTTATGTGTAGCTTAGCCCACTTTTTCTATTCAGAAAGAGGTTAAGGTTACAAAATTATTCCGAATTTTAAGCGGGACTTAACAATTTTTAAATTAGGTTTTGATCCTTATACAATTTTGTGGAATTGTAATTGATATGATGATAATTTCACAGTAAACAACGTATTTCTTTTAGGATTTATACGAAATGTAAATGATCAAGATAGAGTATGCACTTCTTATTAAATTTAGGTGTGTGTTTATATTTATTTTTATTGTATCCCAAGGACACAAGGACACACATTTTCGTTAAGTTTAAGTTATATTTTACTCAACGACATTTAATTCACGAAAATCGATACACGTTTATATAATCATACACAGATTGTTTGTCAGAAGACAAGTTCAGATTAAATACTTATTCATTTATTTTAAAAATTGTTTAAAATTATAAGAAAATATAAAACATGCCTTTTATTTGTAAATGCAGGTTGATTATTTGATTATTCTTAGAAAATATATAATCAGCCATTAATTATTATATTATATATATGTTATAAATATGTTTTAGAATGAAATAAATAGCAAAACTATGAAGTTTAAAGAAAAATCTTATCTAAAACTGGAAACCGATTGAAAGATGTCATGATTATATATCAGGAAATACATTTTTTAAAACCTGCATTTATAAATATGAACTCTGCCTTTGGTACAAACATAAATAATAATATATATTTATTATCAGTACGCAATACTACTTTTTTTCAGTAGATTTTTCAACTCTTGTCCCTTACCCTGCATAGAACCTACCAAAATGATTATTAAATGTTTATGCAGATCCGTTTGGCAGGCGCTTTTGGCGCTAATGAACCCGTGTAATATGGCGAAAGCTGACTTGAACTACATAATGAAGCGTACGGAATGTAATCCCCGGCAGTAACACACTCGAACCTAATTACACTACCAGGACCGACTAGTCAAATTTCGGGAAATCCCAGCCGGCAGGCAGCATGGACCAACGTAAGGTGTTGTCTTATTTCACGTAAGCCGCTTAACGTTTCTCATCTATATGGTCGGATCTCTAGACTCCCGTTTTGCCCACGCCCCCAAGACCCCATTACGTAATGCATTCGAAGTTATTTGCCGATGGATGCTGGCTGGGGGTGTCTTCACTTTCTGTGGGGAATCCGAGACAGACGCCACTCCCGTCGCCCCCTGCATAATCAAATTCAATTGCTCATTCAAAACATTAAACTGTTTATTTTTGGACGGAGGCCCAGGGAGGTGCAAGGATGTAAGACAGGGAGGCAAGGAGGCATTGAAGGCGGCTCAAGTGGCAAGGCACTTCATCATGCCGCCTAATCATTTGACCCACTTGAGAGTTGTGCAAATACTTTTTACGTTGGCGCAAACGTTCTATCCTAGACTCCTCTCCTGCTCTCCCACTCTCACACACGCCGACACACAGGACACATGAGCTGGTCTAATCCTTTCAAATGTCGGAGTCGCAGTTGGAGACACAGAGCCTGCGAGAGAGAGAGGTAGAGAAAGAGGGGGTTGAGGGCGAAGACAGGGACAGAAGCAAGACCGGAGAAGGCGACGAAGTCTCTGGCAGTTTTGCATGCATGCAGCAATCATTTGGTCACACTAAAAAAAATGATTTCGATAAGTAATTGGTAATCGATAACATGGGATATATTGTGTATTGTTTGGGAATGTAAAAATCAAAGAATTATGATTTGGCATTAAATATATAAAAGCTTTTAGTATACTTTAATGAGAGAAGATTTTTATAATGTTCTATAATTATGTTTTGCAAGTAAGTGCTTGAGAGGCAATTAATAATCGATAACATGCAATATATTATATATAGTTTGAGATGGAAAAATAGTATATAATTGACTTTTAAAGTATTTAAGTATAAATTGTTATATATTTTAAGCTTCCTCCTATCCTATGGAATACACCGAAATTTTGCTTTATCAAGTTCAAATTTGTTATATAATTATATTTTCAAGGAATTTAATGTATAAATATGTTATTTATTAATTTAAGACATTTTTAAGTTTGATATAAGGTACAATTTGGGTCGTCATAGTACGCTTTCCCCCAGTGCAGAGGGAAAATCGGGAAAGGGTGGTGCACAAGTGAAGACAAGGAATTTGGAAAATCTCAGCTCAGTGTCAGGTTGCACGTTGAAAATTTGTCGTCATCGTGTCTCGCACACAAAAATGGCGTTAAGCATAGAATTTTGCCAGGACAAGGTGAAGGGAATAAGGTGGGGCACCCGGAATGGCAATGAATGGTATCGGGCGGGGAGGTCTACTACTTCTACTTCTACGGACTACGGACTACGGCTACGTTCTACGGACTACGGACCCGGGCCAAAGACAAACACATCACGGTAAAGAGAGGAGTTGAGGCAAGATGAAGGAGAGAGAGGAAGATACTTGGCTGCGGCTCAAGGATAAGGCAAGAAATAATAAATTATATTTTCCGTGATTTGTGTTCGCTGCCTTAAAGCATTCTCTTTCTCCATCCCATCTCTGGGTCGCTCTCTCTCTCTCCCACTGCGTTCCTCTCCTTTTCTTTTCTGTGAAATTATTTTGCAAAATTTACTTTTGCCCTGAAAACCCGAAAAACAACAATAGAAATTATTCAACTACAAGTACTTTGAGGTTGAATTCGCCTTGGGTTTGGGTTTCTGAATGAAATGCCGTTTAAGTCAACGGGAAAGCCAAAGAGAACCATTCGTTCACTGGAAAACCCATTGCGCAGAGAGCGGGAAAAGTGTGGAAAACCCGAAGAGCAACGGCTCTCTTAGGCCCAGCCAGGGTTGTCAGCTGCCTTTCGGCATTGGCATGATTTTTTCAATTAAACCTTTGATAAATGCTGTCTGAGGTATGCGGCTCAAGTATCTGAGTTTTCGAGGGGGGATGCAGCCGCATACCCTTCTTCGCAGCCGAGTGTGCTGCAATAGTTCCCATATTTCCACATGACTTGCCACTTTCGAGGCCTTATTAGTTGCGCTTTTAAGAACGTTTAAAAGGCGGTGAGCCCAGCCCCGCAGGGGGGTCAGAGAGTTCATTGCTAGATAAACATATAGAGGGAGTCGTCTTGGATAAACATAAATGTGAACTGGACGCGTGGCAAATTTAATTTCAAATCGAAGTTTTTAGCTCCGTCACCGGGGTTTGGCGTCTTAACTGCAAGTCATTGTCAAAGCGAAACGTAAACCAAATTGCATTTTCTGCGGAAATTTGTACGGGTTGTGAGAGCTTTTCATTGGGGGGTATTTCGCGAATGCAGGGGTATGTTGTATTTAAGTAAAGGTAAAAATGGGAAATTTCATTCAAATTGGTAAATCATTTAACTTTAAAATATTATAATAGTGCCCAAAAGTATGCAATGATTTTTACGACCTGAGCGTATCTATTCAATGCGTCTTAACATCCTCAAGGTAACCATCTAGTAAATATAGTATAACTACATCCATAACGATTGTGTGGATAGTAATTAATACAATTAATTATAAGCCTTGGAAATTCAGGTAGTAATTTAAGAACTCTATGTTCTTTAGAAGTTATAGATTCCTGTACAGAAGATTTTTATAAAATTGTATGTTACTTTGCAACAAAATCTAATGCTTTATACGATATAAATAAAAATAGCTTCTAAATTCTTTCCATTAAATTAACTGGCAGCGAATTAAACATAAATTAACATTTATTAATTTAGAGTATGCCGCCCAAAAGTATGCTTTGGTTTCAAAGTAATCTTTAATTAAGGCTTTCTAAAGCCAATTCTTTTTTCTCTTAAATATACAAGTTTTTTCTAAGAAGTAAACAAATTATAAATATGCGGTTAACTAACTAAACTTAACTCTTAATTAAAACATAGTTCTTAGCCCAACTCCTGATTAAAAGCATGCTATGATTAGTAGCAACCAATCACCAGGTATTCAACAGTCTATACACTCTATTCGCTGCATTTTTTTTCATGCCACCGCTTGTGATTCTGGCATTGGGATTAGCACAGAGAAAAATCGTATATAAGTGGCAACAATTGTCAAGCAGATGCAGCAGCAGCATGAGCAGGGGCAGCAGCATCAGCAGCAACAACCCCTGGAGTTGAACCCGAAAAATGAACCCGAAACCCCTCGTTCGCCTCGGCTCTCCTCTCCTGCCGGTCCTCTGGCGACCGCAACAATAGCAGCAACAACACCATTATGACAATGTGTGACTGCAATGGCAATGACATTTCTCCTCACTCCCTCTGCCTCTCCCTGTCGCGCACATTGTCTTGCCTGGCTCATTTTTCACATATTTTTCGCAAAGTTGAAACTATTTTCGGAACGCACACTGGGGTTGCTCCGGCTGTAGCTCTGGCTCCTTTTATTATTATAGTTTTTGTTGCCGTTGCCGCTGTCAGGCGACAGGCACTCGAAACCGTTAATTGGTTTTATTTTTAATGATGTTTAGGCGAGACGTCGCACTGTGGATATATAGTGGGATATAGCCTGGGCTAGGCGAAAGCCGAAAGCCGACCCACGCTCGCCCGCCTGCAATTATTTATGTAAATTCTGGGCGTTGCACTGACGTGATTTATGTCGCCTTGCTTTTCATCGCCGGCGGCCGGTCGGAGTTTACTTTAAAAACAATTAAACAGCTAATTGACAGGGCTGCCTAAGATATAGTATACTATATTCACGGACAGGAAAAGGAAGAGAGCGAAGTGGAAATAGGAGCCAGCGCAGCGGGTCAATTGATTTCGGTAGCTGTCTTTGCAATGGACCCTTGAGGGGCCTCTTTGAATGGAGTGCAGCCGGAAGTGGGGGTTAAGTCAATATTTTAAATTGAAATTTATTTTTGAGAATAAAACTCGAAATGGTAGTGAAAGATAGTTGGGTAAGGTTTGGGAAATACTGTGGAAGAATAGAAAATAGGATATATTGTTGGTTCTTTTTAAAATGTTTGAAAAATGTATACAATATAATAGAGAGATAGGGAAGTGTTTTCCTGACATCTATGAAATATACCTTATTATAACATTATTTGTATAAATCTTATCGTATTATTAGAGTATACAAATTATGGAGAAGTAGGAAGAGTAGGTATTTTCCTTCCATTTTATTAAATATATATTATTATTATTAGTATTTAAAAATATTGTATTCCCTTGATTAGGCTTGAAAACATTTAAAGTTTACTTATGTAAATATTTATTTATATTTAATAAACATTATTATTTATATTATATATTAATTTATTTTACTCCCCAGCCTAGTCCTTATCCTTTCAAGTATTTCAACAGGAGCTAAGCTTTTTATTATTTCCTTTCTAATAATTTAAAACCTAAAACTCAATTGTCCCACTTACTCCTCTTTATTTCCCCCATTTAAATGACCACAAAATGGGCCCCAACTATTTTGTAGTGCAGCTAGTGTCCTTCGCCGTGCGCAGAACCCTTTCACCTGCACACCGGCCAGGCCCAACAGGTGTGTCCTTGTCGTAGGGCACAAAAACACCGTTTGCTCCGGCCTTCAGTCCGTCAGTCTGTCAGTCCCGCCAGCCTGTTTCACTCCGTCCAACTGTCACTCTGGCAGTGCGTCAGCTTTGAGCGATTCCTGTGCACATTAACACTCCAAGCCAAGACATAATTTATAAGCAAATGCAGTTAAGTTCCCTCTGGAGGATCTCGGGAGCCGGCAAAGGCGATGATGAGATACTATCCGAATCCCACAAATGCCGCCAAACAAAAGCAAGCCGGCTAAGAGAGAGAGAGAGAGAGAAAGTGTAGAGGATTCTCACAGAGCAAAAAGATTGTCAGGCGCAACTCTCTGCACTCTCTCTAGCGCTCTCTCCGACTGGAAATCTCGTATAACACTTCGGGGTATAACACACGATGCTGAAATGTATCTCGCGGATATCCTCGCTGGGGACATCCGTTAGTTTGCGAGCGTTGGTCGTCAGCATCGGACGTGCGTCGTGGCCTAAACAGAAACACAAATATTTTGTCAGAGGGAAATCGCTGCGGAGTGGTTGCGGCGTGCGTAAAATTCCACGGAAAATTCTCCAGGGCCGGTGGGGTAGAAGTAACTTTTTTCGCGACAACTAGACCGGATAGCCGCGAACAGGGGAAAGCGGAAATCACCCCATTAGCGGAACTCATTTAAAAGTTTTTGTATAGAGTGTGCCGAGTGCGCAGACATGTCAAATAATGCACAATAAATACGCGACAACACAACAACAGGGCGGTGGTAAACATCATTAATTGCTCGGGCCGGTGAAGTGCCAAGTGCCAAGTGTGTTCGATATAAAAATATATACAAAATTAATTGCATTTCAAGCGTTCTCTTAAATACGCATCAATCGGCTGGATTTTCCGCGGTTTCATCCCGGCGAAACATAAACAACAACCGACCCGAAAAACACTCAAGTGGAGGTGTAGTGAGTGGAGTGAGTGTGCGAGTGCGTCCAGGGTTTCGGTGGGTCGCCGCTCGCTTGTTGTGAGCGCAATTTCCGGTTTCCGCTTCCGCCAGAGCAGCGTCCGTGTCCGGCCGACTAGGCGCAACATTAATTTGCCAACTCTAGAGGTTGGAGGTTGAAAAAAAGAGTAATCACAATTCGTAGAAAACAACGAGGAGCCCCCCAGAAGATAAACAAGACAGAAAAAGTGATACATTTTGGAGAGTTCTGAGTCAAAATTAAACATTTGCAAATTATTGGAAATAATTGAAATAAATTCAAGCAAAGAAATATTTTAGACAAAAAATTCTACCAAGTGTTTTAAAATTAACAGGTTAGTGTGAAAGATCCTTTTAATTTAAGGCCATAAGTCCACTGAACAGTCTAGTTTTACTTGTGACCTCTGAGATATACGTTCCATATTTATTCTTGCTCTTTTTGGGGATTATATTTCGCGTTTAATTTCATGCCCAGCGCCCAAAAGTATGCAGCAAGCATATTTCAGGCGTGGCAGGTTGTTGGCACAAGAAGCGAAATACGGCAAAAACAAAACGAAAACGAAATGGAAATGGAATGACAAAAGTAATGCGTTTGTGTGTGTGTGCTGGGTGCTGGGTTCTGGCTGCTTGTATGTGTGTGTGTAAGACAAGCAATAAAATGGCAAGCGGACGCCAAGTTTTTGCGCGCCAAAAAGCGTGCAACAACGCGAGTGGCAGCTATGTTTATGTGCCACATAAAACTAGCGCGGCCATGTCGCATTGTTGGCAGAAACTGAACAAAAGGAAAAGACGGTCGGGCACAGGAAGAAAATCTCATTTATTGTTACTTAAGAAAGGGTTAGAAATTAGTTTAATATAATTTTATGTTAAATATTGTTTAAGACAAGTTAAAAAAACAAGTAAAATAAAGAGAAATGTTGCTTTTACATAAATATAAACTTACTTTGTTAAAAAGCAACGTAGAAACGATTCAAAAATCGAATGATATTAATTTTCCTAAATATTTTTTTGAGTGACCGTACTTTTATCCGCTTGCAAGGTCGCACTACTGCCGGAAACAGCTGATAAAAAGCACTTTTGCTGGCAATAGCTGATAAAAACTATATAACATGAATTTCCAAATTTAAGCCCTTGGTTTTCCTGTGCAAAAAACCGAACAAAGCAAACCCCGAAATCCGCGGTGCCGGCCAGTTTTATTTTATGAACTTTTATTGTGGTATTTTCCTTTACACGGGCCATGCTTTTTGCAGTACTCTGTACTCCCCGGCTTTAGTAAACAATAATCATAATAATCGTAATCACAGAGCAGAAGGCAGAGAAGGGAGAGAGTGGGGAGCGGGGAGCAAGGAGCAGGGATCACCGAGAGGAAAGCAGAAAGCACGGCAAACAATGAGCAGGAGTCGCTGGCCTTTTTGTGTTGCCTGTTTTTAGGCGCCGCTTCGCACGTGTTTGTTCGCACCTAGTCAGGCACACACACACACACAACAGGGACATGGACATGGACACGCGGGCACAATTGCATTCACACATACACATACGGATGGAGGGAAAGGTCCTTTTGTTGTCGTCCTGTCGCACTAAATTGCGCACAATTGAAAGCATACTTTCAGGCGCCCGAGCATTTAGTTCGGTGCAGGCCAGCGCCTCGCATCCCCAGCATTTGAATGCCCTGCACTAGCAGCCCATCCTTCGTCCTTATTTATCGCACTTCTCGCCAGCCTCTTAGTCGCTTTCAAAATCCCCAAAGGACGTCTGTTGTTGTTGCCCTTTTCAGATTCTTTTTACTCTTCTCCTCTCCGATTTCTTTTATTTTTTTTTGGCGCAGTGTGTAAAAGGTTTTTTATTATTAAATATGGCAGTGAGCATTAAATATTTCTGGGCTGTCAGGGTTTCAGCTGCGAGATTACCTAGGGGAATGTTTGCCCTCGCCCTTACGTTTATCCACACACCCCCACACACTCACCGACAGTTTTCGGGGAAAATTCTTGGGATTCTTGGGGTGCTCTGCCTTTAAACTTTTGGCGAAAATTTAATTAATAGCCAGCCGGCACCTTTGGGGATTTTCGTAGAGTTTTCGTGGAATTTTCGGAACATTTTCGAGGCATTTTCACTTGCCAAAAGATGCCTCAGCAGCGGCTAATTGACCTCAATTTTGCTAATCGATACTGCCTGAGCCCAGGCCTTTGTCTCCGGCAATAATTTCATTAGATTGGCCTCGTCTACCCGAAAATGTCTTCTCTCTACGCAGCCTTAATTAGATTAATGAAAAATAGGATTAGGCCCCAGTCAAAGGAGAAGAGGGCCCCAGCCAAGCAGCTTAAATCAATTGTGCTGTGAGTGTGTGTGTGCTGGGTACTTAAGTCTACTTTCTCACTTTACTTTCTTAAAGACTTTCGCTTCTAGGGTTTATTTATTTCACTTTTTTTTCGGTGGCCTTGGGGGCCTTGAGGCAACCGCAGCAAGTCCCCAAGTCTATGGGTTTGAGTCCTCATTATGCGTCGCTTAGCTGCCATTTGCCAGAAATGGCCTCCAAGAAAACAGAAATTTCCATAGCTAAATGGAAAAGTCGAAAAATACTGGACGTGACACACACAACAAATTCACAGTTTTTTTCCCAGCCACCCTCGCTTTTCATATTTTCAAATTAATTTCAGGGAATTTCCCCTGACTCCAGGGCAAGTTTGGTTCCGTTTTGACATAATCTATTATAAGAGCTCATAATAATTTTTGCCAAAGTTCGTTTTCTACTTTTTTTCTCCTTTGTTTTTTGTTCTTTTTTCTTTCTATGGGGGGTTGGTTGCTTTTAATTGTGGGCGTGTCGGGACTTAATGAGATCGCCCGAAAACCTAAAGGAATTTGAATGTACGCCTGGGGAGTGATTTTAAAAGTGGAAAAATATTAATTAGTATTTGCATAAGGATTTCTCACTGAAATGTATGCCAATACGTCAGTCCTAATAAATCAAGGAGCATTTCTGCAAAAAGTTACCTTCCAAGGCTGTCCCAAAAACACATACGAACTCATAACCCCTGACAGTGACTTATTACAGCATTTATATTCGTGTGTGTATATGGTTCGTCATAAATTTTATAGAACCGGAATCCCGGAAAGCTGGCAGCTGGGGTAAAGGTTAAACCTGCTAACTAGGATGTGTGGCCTCAGGTGTTTCCTATTATTAAAGGTCCTGGAAACTGGTAAAATTGAAAACTAGAAACTAGCTTGGCCAATTAGAGGGGGTAAACCAAGCTGCTTCATGTTTCTAAATTCGAAATTTCTCTGGCCTTAAACAATATTTTTTTATTTGACCATTCCCAACCATTTCTCTACGAAAATAAACCCTTACTCATGCATATTCATGCATATTCATGCATTTTTTCCGCACTCTTTGTAACACTTCCATAAATTTCAAGCATTTTTCAGAATTATTTTTTTGGCGGCAGATATTTCTAAATATTTACGGAGCAATATTTTTCAATATTTTGCTAACGAAAACTAAGTCTATTGTTGGCATATTTTCCCAATTTCTGTTGTTCAACTGAGCTTTAACACACTCCTCCAGCCGAACCCCCACCCCCTCTCGATGCTCCTAATGCTTTTAGCTAAAAATTTTGCCAGTTTCGGTGCCAAAAAATGCAAATTTAAAATGCGTTGGCATGTCAAAAATCCACACAGGGTGCAGCTTGGCAGACAGGCGGCCACAGGGGGTGAAGAAAATCGATAAACGAGACAACGTGTGTGTGTGTGTGTGTGTGTGCGAGTATCTGTGGGGTAAGCTTTTAGTATCTTTTGCAATGCAACTGCCATACATGAAATTTGGCAAACTCACAATGCCGAGAAGCGGGAGGAATAAACAGACACAGAGAGGAGAGAAGGCGATAAAAGAGAGCCAACAACAAATAGCTTAATAGGAAATAGCATAAAAGCATCCACCCCCTAGGACCCCCCTTCCCGGCTCACCCATATCACCAGCGTGGAAAAAAGCAAAGAAAGGAAAATCTTTGCACGTATCGCACTCAAAAAATCAGTAAACGCATTGGCATCTCTTCTCCAAGACGTTATTGTTGTTGTTTTGCAAGGGTTGACTCATGGGTTAAGGGATGTGAGGGGAGCTAGAGCGGGTTAACGTTTTTTTTCGGGGGGTTTTTTTGCAGCTTATCGGAGTGCTCGCTCGTCGTCGTCGTCGTCGTCGTCTCCTCCGAATATTTGGCATTAGTCAAATGCAAATTTTTATAGCTGCCTGTCTGTTTACTTGAAGCGCCGATAAGCCCGCGCATAAGCATATACACCAAATGGATTCGGGATGTGCCAGGATGGGAAAAGGAAAGAGGGTCTCATCCCTCTCCCTCTCCATGCCTCGAAGAAAAAGTCCCTGAAAATTCCTTGAATTTCCAATAAAATCAACCGGCGAAATGTGACGTTTTGGAGATAAGACTGCGGGAAAAATAGGTCAATTGTAAGGCAATAGAGCAGTAATAGCAATAATACGAATCGTACAACAAAAAAATAATAATGATAATATATACAAAAATTAATATCAAGGAGGTTAATAATAAAATATAAGTAATAATAAAGATAACCATAGTAATAAGAATAACAATAATATTAGAATGCAATTTAGTTTTATTTACTTGCAAACAGTTATTACCTAAAATGTTTCTTATAATTGAAATATATTTATTAAGAGTTTGTAGTATAAGATATATTTAAATAATTAACGTTAACTTTATAACGTTGACGTCAAAAACCAAATGAAGGCCACAAGATTATATATTTCTTGTATACTATAGGTGTTATAATTTTTGGCTTCTCTATAATATATTTCAACCGAAAGTTCGAAGCAAAAAATGTATAGTATTATAATTTTTAGAAATTTAAATATATTAAAACCAATTTCTTGTTCACATTCACAAAAATATATTGAAATAGGACGCTTCAAGTTACAAACAATTTTTTGATAATTTATATATTTCAGCAGGTACAGAATTAATATTATTACATCCCAGATATTTTTTTACTTGCTTATAGTATTTACAATCGAATTATGAATGTTAACTGCCGTAGAAATATAAATTTAAATAGTTTTTAAAACTATTTCTAATTCATATTCCTAAAATATAATATTAGAAGGCACATTATTTCATTATCATTCATTTTCTTTCAATTTCTTGATCATTTTCTCATTTTAAAATATACAGAACATAAACTATTTCTGATATTAATTTTATATATGATTTTCAAACTGTTTAGAATATTTTCCAATCGAATTCCGAACCGGGAACATCATCTGACGCGGCAATATAATTTTTAAAGGTTGCCCCTTAATATGCCAGTAGCAGGCACAACATTACCGCCTGACGGAAGCCGAGTCAAATGAACAGCAATTCCTCCAGCATCTCCCAGCTCCCACCTCCCAGAACCCCCTTAGCCCACACAACCACACATATAGCCAACAAATATCGCACACACACACAACATCGCGTATCTTGGCTCTCTGCGCCTGGAAGTAGGCAATAAGCAGCGTGTTTATGTGTGTGATGCAAACATTTTAGCGTATTTTTATTACACACACAGGGGAACACAGGCTGCATGCCCATGTGTATGGGTGTGTGTGTCGTCGACAAGCTCATTTCTGAATTTATGAAAATTTTGGGGCAGCGAGCGAGAGTGGGTGGTGGGGGCAAAACATTAGCACCCAATAGAGTTTAATGCGTGCGTGTCAGACCTTCAGTCGGTGCTCTTTGGGCTTTCCCCCGCCGGATGTATATCCTGTCTGCCGCGGGGGATCCAGCTGCGGGCCACAGCCCCACCCAGTTGGCCCCAATGCCACTGCCACTGCCACTGCCACTGCCAATGCCAATTTGCGGCTTAACATCTTTGAATTATTGAGGCGCGGCGAGGTCGCAGCCTCCAGCTCGCCGGCTCTCGAGCTAACGAGCGCCCTTGGCTTTGGGCTCGGGCTTTTGGCCAAATTAAAATTTTATCAAAATGAAATTTGCGGTTTTTGTGTGTTTAGTTTAGTTTTGAAAATGTTCGAAGTGATTTCGCTGTCGCTGCCGTTTTCCTTTTCCCCCCAACATCCCAGACCCCAAGACCCTCGCCAGCGGAAGTTTTCCGGCGTGGGTTCAGAAGGTGGCCAGCGGTTTTTTGATAAATATTTCATATTCTGCGGTTTATGTTTTAGCGGTTACTAAGTGAAATATGAAGGGCGCAGATTGCTTAAGCAAATATTTTGATTAAAGTTTGTGTTGGCGTGGGCTTTTTTTGGAAATTTAAACTAACTAGATGTTAAGGTAAAGGAAATTTTTGTGATTAAATCTACTTGAATTTGTATTTATGGTGATATATCAACTATGATTTATGTTGCTCGAAATAATTATTGGTTGCAAATAAATAAATATATATCCTTAAATGCTTTATTTGTTTAAAATACTCCTTGGTTTTGGGATTCTATTAACAAAGTTTTATAATTATGCAAAAAATTCTTGGGGTAAAGCATTAAATAATTATCTTAGTTAACAATTAATACTGTAGTTCTTTTTTCAATAACTTAATCTGAAGTCTATTGATATAAAAGATATTCTAACTAAGTCTTATATAAACATTAAATAATTATCCTTGTTAACAATTAATGTTGTACTTCCTTCTTCAATGACTAGATCAGACTTCCATTGCTATAAAATATCGCCTAACTTGGCTTTATGTATCTCTTCTATTAGGTTAAAGTTATAATTAAATATCCTAGTTTTCAATTAGAAGACGTCGTTCCTTCTTCTTCTGACTAGATCTATCTAGATCTTACAATAAAACCGAAATCCCTCTAAGCCTTGAGAAAAGCGGGACCGGAATAAAAGATTCAGTGACATATTTTCTTATAATCTGCACTTTTATTGTCTCATCTCTTGGTGGCCTTTCCGCCGCTCTTAGATCATGCTTCCTGCTCCTGTTCTTAGCCTCCATTCTTTGGCCATCGCCCATCGCTTGTGTTTACATTACACTTTAACTAAGCCGTCGAAAATTATGCAATAAACTTTACTTTTACGTGTCCCCACAGCCACTTGTACTTGCCATCTCTTTCTCGTTTTTTACTTTGCCATCTCTCTCTCTGTCTGCTCCTCCACATTTATTTATTTACTTTGCCGTTTTGTCCTGCTGCTGCTGCTGCTTTTTTTCCACGTTTTCGCCGCACTTATCCTTGCGATTTTTGATGTTCGCGCATTGTAGCTCGTTAGGTGGGCGGTGGGCTGGGTGGTGGGATGGTTGGGTGCTGGGTGAAGCTCCTTGCCCGTGGTGGGGGAGCGTTGCAAATCTTATTTGATGATGCCACGGCAAATACTTTAATTTATGCAGTAATCCTATTACAATAACAGCGGCGGCAGCAACAACAACGGAATGAACAATGAGAAGGACGAAGGACAAGGACGCTTGGGGAATGACAAGCCATAAAAAGCGTTACAACAACAACAACAACAACAATGCATTTATTTCGGTCTTGTTGTTAAGCGATTTTCTGCCTTTATTTTTTGCCAGCCTCTTTTCTTTTCTTACTTTATTTTATTTTATTTTGTTTTCATTTTGAAGGCAGAAAAATCAAGCGAACCTATATCCGTCCCTCCTCCTTGCCCCATCGATGTGACTCATTTGCATTTTTCTTCCTATTTTAGCGCTCCTTCTCGGCGCTCTCCGTCTTAGCGGCAATTCAATTTATTTTAATTTCTGCTTTTAACACAAAAAATTACCAATTCAATTTTATGACTTTATTCTCCTCCGCACGGCCACGTGGCGCATTTCACAGACCCAGCAGCACAGCAGCAGCTGCTCGGGGGAAAAGCTGGGAAAATACTTGTGTACCAGAGAGATAGATCTGCACTCTGTGTCTTGACACCAAATCGAAATGAAATCAGCGACGACGAGGTGGAAGGAGGGAGGGGGGAAAACGTGCGACAGTTTCCCCCGGCTATTTATATAGAATGGCTATATCTTCCAACTTGTTTGCGCATTTTTGCACTGTCTTAGTTTTGCATATGCAAACAGCTTACGCCCTGCCCTCTGCTCTGCTCCTCCCTCTCTCTCTGTGCGCAGCTATGGCTTGTTTCGGAGTATGCAAATCAGTTTATAAATAAATTTTGCAAAGTCTCTGGCAAACGGTAAGCATCTTTCAGCAAATTCCCGGAGGATAGGGGACGCACCAGCACCAGCACCAACACTTGCTGTACTGATCTAGAAATATGTCAAGTGTTACTGCAGTGGCTCACTAATCGATTAATTTAATGATGTCTGGGGATTTTAAAGTAAATTCTAAACTCACATAAAAAGTAGAAATTAAAGAAATCAAATGAAAATTCAGCATGATTTTGTTTAGACACAAATTGATGTGTCGCAACCCCCTTGGGCTTTGTGACAAGCATCCAACCTAAAAAGCTTGCAAAATATATCTATAAAATAAAAGCAAAGATTGAGTAAGGTTATTATTAACAGAGTTGTGAGCTTAAATTAGAAGCAACATTTTATAGTCTTAAATATATATAATAACTTATAAATAACACACATATTTCGGTATTATATTACCTATTGTCCTTGTGACCCTACAGTGACCAGGAGCCATGACATGCACCCAAACAACAAGCTCAAAGTATCTGTAAATAATAAGGAGAGTCATGGAATTTCAACTTAGATGTAAGCTAAAATCAAAGATTTTAAGGAATCATATAACCTGATAATTAGCAAGCAAATTTACTTATTAACATAACACCCTTGGGCCTTATGACACTTTAGAGTATACGCACTAAAGCAAAATGTGGAGCTGTAAATATTTGGAAATTAAAGGTAAAATAAGAATAAAGGTTGCAAACAAATGTTTTAAATATAAGGATATATATAAACTATATTATTTTAATGCTGGATTACGACTTAAGAATTAACAGACATAGCCATTGATTTACAATTTTTTAAGCTTTGATGCATTTAAATAAGTAAAGAACTAAGAAGAAACATGTCATACTATTCTCCTTATAATTTCCTAATATTTTTCCCAAATAATTCCCCTCCTTCCGTATATATCAATTGCAAGTGTCCTTTTTTTCTAGAGAGAATCTCGATACCACAAAAAGTTACAAAGTCATTTGGCAGCCCAATTCCATGGCCTTGGCAATCAGTATCTCTCAACCAATTTCGCTCGCATGTCGCCAACTAAGTAAATTCCTTTGGCCTAGCGTTAGTTTGGACCTTTTTTGCTCTCCTCATTTTTTCGTCCTGTTTTGTCCTTTGCCTGCGTCTGCCATAAAAATCAGATTGAGCCAGAGCCGCGACGTTTTCCACAGATTTTGTGTCGCATAAAAATCGCAATCGACGAAAGCTGTGGCTGTATCTAGGAGATACTAACACTGTATATCCTCTCGTATCCATAGCCAGCCATTTAACGTTGAGATAAAATTTACATTTTAACCAAAGAACAAGCTCAAAGGCAGGTGGACAGGGTAAAGGTGGAGGAAGCAGGAGCAAGAGCTGGATCATTTAAAGACCAAAGTCGAAATTGGTTTTCGCTATTCGCAAGCTCAAGGTATTTGCCCTAAACAAGGGTATTAAGGTTAAGTAGGGATAGTTTGTCCTTGGAACTAAGCTAAAAATTAACATAGATTTAACCTAGAATAGGTATTTGGTCATGAATAAAAGTAAAGCTCCAGCAGCCAGGTAAAACGAAGTATCATTCCTCTAAAAATCTACAAAGAGTGCAATTTGTATTTTTACACCAAGGATATTCATAGTCTTAATGATAAATAAACAAAGAGTATTTTTAGCTGCGACTTGAGGGCTGCTTTTCCTTATAGTTTGTTTTTCGGTTTGCTGCCAGCATTTTCCTTTTGGCCTTCAGTTGCTTTTCCGTGGGACAAAAGTGAGTGTCTGGACCATGTGGCAGCGTTTTGTTTTGTTTTGTTTGGGTTTTGCTCCCTGACCGCCTTTGGGCATATTCAATTTTCTTTATTATACATATTTCGCCCCGTTGCCTTTCCCTTTCGCTTTTCCCCGAGTTACGCCTCCCCCCAACCCCATGTTGTGGGCTGGGAAATACTCCCGGCGAGCTTTCAATTTTTATGACTTCTGGTTCATTTTTACTGCGTTGGCGGTCCCAGTGTCTCGTGTTACCCCGATAAACGTTGCAAGTTTCCCGGCCATTTGGCCCGATCTCCCACAGACATTTTCCCCTGAGCTCCTTTGAGTCTGTTTTATGCCCCGCCATGCGTTTTTTGTTGCGTCTTCAATGAAATGTTTATTGCTGTGTACTTTTATACGAAGCCCAACCCCAGGCCCAACTGCTATTGATTGAATGAAGAGAGGTCCTTCAGGAGTCGTAGCTTGTCTTTTCATCTCTGTCTCTGTTGTGATGCCATGTTTTCAGCGAAAAAGAACCTGGTTTAAGCCAATACTGAGAGTGTGGGCGAAGGAGGTTCTATCAATGTTTCATGTTAATGCCTCTGATTGACTGTTTTGTCAGCTTATTGGTGTGACATTTTTCCCTCAATTTGACAGCCTTTAGGGGGTATTTAAGTTTAAATTTATTTAGTAAGCTTTTTATTATTTTTTTCCCTAAGTTTACTCTTAGCATCTGTCTTAAATTTTTTTTATAATTTCCTTATTTTGTTGAAAATCTCTGAGTGGGATTTTCTCTTGTAGTTGTTCATCTTCAAACTTAGTGTTTATTTAAATTTAAGCTTTCTCTCTGCTTAAGGTTTTTTTTTTAATATTTCTTGTGCTTTCATTGGGTAGCTGAAAATGGTAAATAAAATTGTTAGAAGTATTTTGCATTTGCCACATTGTTTTAAGTATTTTTTTCATAAGAGAGATTACTATTTGGTCTTTATTTATGGGCAGCAAGGGTAAGTAAGTGCTCTATTATGGTTCTAGACTTCTAAAGAATAGAGTGAGATATTTTGTAGAATAAAATGCAGATTCAAGTGCACTCTAAATAGCAGAACTGAAACTCAAATAATTCACAGAGCTTATAAAAAATAGTTTTTATATTTTAAGACTTTAAGGAAAACAATCAAAAATTAAAAATAATATGGAATTAAAAAGAAAAAAATTTAAGTAATCAGAGCAAAGGCTTTTTCATCATCCAGAGCTCTTGGTTCTCTTAATTTCGTGGAAGAAACCCTTAGGAATCCCCAGCTTATGCAACTCCTCCTTGATTTATTAAAAAAAACTCATATATTTTTCCAAGCTTTGCCCTCACTTTTTGTGCACTCTCATCAGCAGCTCTGGCTGAAAACTAAATAAAAACAGTGCTTTAATATTTGCTCTTAATTAAATTCGAGTCCTCTCGAGCGTAAAGCCAAGCAAGCACACAAAAAATATCGTAAAATAGAGAATGAGACTACGAATATCTAGCCGAAAGCTGCCACTGAGCTAACGATGGGGAGAAGGAAGTGGTCTCTCTGGTGAAAAACCCACTTAATCCAATTTAAGAATGCAACCACTTGAGTGCATACACACACACACACGAGATCCTGGGCTGCTGCAACATTTACCCTTTTCTGGCTTAAAGAATGCCTTCGAATCACTGCAAAGCCATTAAATTGCCGGCCAATGCCTATTAGTTTAACAGAAAAATAAAGGCAGCAGCAAGAGGCATAAAAAAATATGCAAAAAATATGTCGAAAAATGTCGAAAAATTACTCTTGTAAAATATTAGCAGCCACTGAACGCAGGATACCGAATTCCAGAACGTATGCGTATGTGCGAGGCTTTTCTTTTCTTTTTCCGTTCTTTTCTTTCCCTTTTTCTTCTCACATTTTCCACTCATAAATTAGAGGCAATTTCTTTCTGTTTTCTGGTTATTTTATAACATTTCTCTGGACCCGGATAATGGCACACACACGCAGCACAGAGCGACACAATATATATATATGTATATTTTGCATGTTGGAAGCCGCACAGACCCGCCCCCATCTTATCATCAGGGGATGTGGGAGGGCACACCCGCTGCTTCCATTGTCCCGGGGAGGGGGTGGTGGGACCTCTCGCATGAAATTTATATATTGGGTCATTAGGTTTGTAATAATTTGTTGGGGCCACATGTAAAATGGCCCAGTAGTTGCTTATTGGCATCATTGTTATGCGAGCTTAATGGGCCAATTGGGGCAGTAGCTGTGTGCGTGAGTGTGCGAGAGTGTGTGTGTGTGTTGGGGGGCATCCCCCAGCGACCTATTAAAGTGAAATTTCGTTTTAATTAAGTTTCGGACCGTCCGAAAATAGGCGTCATGCATTTTTAATGCTCCGCTTCGGCTCAATTAGCAATCCGGAGCACCCCCGGAACTATGCAGCAAACAACTTTTGGGCAATGCATTTTTGATAAGTTCTCCAGCAGGATGCAAGCCTTCTTCTCCTCGCTCTCGGCAGTTAGCTAAACAATTTTCCAATTAAATCATTGCTCGACGCCAGAAAGTATGCCCAACTATTTGGCGCCCAAAATATTCAATAGAATCCCACTCCAAAAACTACACTTAATTAAGTTTGTTGCGGAACTGAAAATGCGAGGGAAATTGAATTCTCAACTTTGACTTTGGATTCTTGTTTTGCTCTGGTCTGTTTTTCTGGTTAATTCGAATGCTAATTTCCCCGAAAAGTGGCCAATAAAATTGGGGCCAACTGGTGTGTCCATGTCCTGGTTTTCCCGAGCTCCTCCTCCGGTTTCAGGTCTCCTCCGCTCTGTTTTTCCGCTGGTCTCAGCACAAAATTTGTGCCGAGCGGAAATGTCTCAGTTTCGGTGCGTAATTTTCCAGCACACACACACACTCTCCCACTCTGTGTGTGAGTGTCTCTTCCTTTTGCTATTTACGTTCACATGTCCGTGAGCACATGACCTCCATATAAAATAAATTACTTTAGTTATCTAAATGCTGTGCATGTGTGTGCGCACGCGTTTGTTGTAAGACTGTGTGTGTGAAGCTCTACGCCCTCTACTTCTTAGCCTTCCCTTCTTAGTTATCCTCTGTATTCCTGGGTCCTGAATTTTTTTCCCTCAGCTCAAATGCTGGGAATACCCTGCAAGGAATAGCCTGTCGACTATTAATTTAAGCGATTCAACAGCTGCGTTATGGGGAATTTTTTAAGGCATTTATTGGCTACATTAACCAGGAATAACATTTAATATTTAGTAAATATAATCTTGTTAATAATATTTAAAGTTATTATAATGTAAAATATGTTACTATAAACAATAAATTAAAATTTCATTATATTCAATTAGATTTACAAATCCGTTTGCATATAGAAAATATTACTCTCCTTCCATATCCTGAAGCTGAAAATAACCTTATCATTATTGTATTTCTTTATTTTATATAATTTTTTACCTAAAAACTTAAATAATAAATAAACAATAGTTTTTATGCATTTTTAATTGAGACTATTGATCTTAAAAAATAAAACTAATCATTCAAATGCATAACATAAAATTAATTATATTTGCTTTCAGTATTTTAATTAATTTATGATAAAGTTGTATTCTATCTTATACTTGATGATGAATTATGATTAATGATGATTAATTTTTTTATTTGTGACATTTTTTTATTAAGACATTTCATCGAAAATATACGAAAAATTACCCATTCCATCGATAATAAAACTGATATTATATTTTTAAGACATAAAAAAAGCCCTATAAAATCTGATAATATTTAAAACAATTTCAGTGATATTCAAAACATATAAAAAAAAGTACAGCAAATACTTTTCATCCCAAATTTTTTAGTAAAATAAGAGCATTTCGTTTTTGTCTTGATAAATTCCCGTTTCTTTTTGTAATTTCCTTGGGTATTCTGTTCGTCCTTCGTCCTTTCCAGGACTGGTGGTCTCCTTTTTTTTGTTGTTGTTGTTGCTTTTAGCCAAACAAATGATAACAATAAATTACACTCTCGAGATTTGGACGAGCTTAAGTATGAAGTGCAGCCAGTCGATGTCGATGCGCTGGTCCAAAATAATGAAGGGAGGCGATGGAGATGGGCGAAGGACGAAGGCCGCTGGCAGGGACGGGGAGATTGGGGGGCGTGGCAGATTCGGGTTTCGTTAGATGCCACATCAAGTGGCAAACGCACTTGGGGGATTTTTTCCTCTTTTTTCTTCTGCCAGACGTTGGGTATTCCGTTTCTTTCTTTTCGTTTCTTTTTTTGGGGGCAGCAAAAATAAATGTTCTAATTTAGCGACTCAATTTGTGTAGTAAATTTATCAAAGGGCGTCCAGCCATTGTGTGTGTGCCACGCCCACTCGGTAGTGCGGACTACAGAGTCCAGAGAAATACTCACACATAGACACCGGGCCAACACTCGTGTTACATTTCAGTTGCCATTTATAAAGGCGGCTGTCGTTTACCTGCCCGGCCAGGTGAGTGTGTATGTCTGTTATTTGTATATTAATTTTTGGTCTGTTGCGGTCAGCAGGTGATAAATCTACGGAGGTGATAATAAGTGCCATTGGCAGCGATTTGTTTAGTTTTTATTGCACACATTGGTAGGCGGAGCTTGCTACTTAAGTGTGATGAGATGCCGGAAAGCCATAAAGTTCTGGCCAAAAGGAGCTCGATTAAATGGCTCCTGCAATGATTTTAGCGCTTCGGGGATATAAACCCTGGAGTACATATCTCCCCTTCTAGGGACAATGAAGGCAAACTCTTAGCCCACTTAAGCCGCAGCTGAGAAAACAGCTCCAGAGCTCAGAAGAAAACTTTGAAGCCAACAGCTCGCTGGGCTTTAATGTGGCGAAAAGTCAACAGCGGCTTAAAGTTTATTTCAAAACTTCGCCACCAATATATGAGGAAATGTATATGTATATATAAAAATAATGCTGAGAAAATTGTGGGAAAATGAGGTGCCCAGCTACTGGAAATGCGCGCTCGCTCAACAAGTGCACTTGGCCGCTGCTTAGCGCCTATTTGGCCGACTTTAAACATTTTTATGTCATTTTTTTTACGGTCATAAAAAGCGAAACAGTGCCGGCCAGGAACGGCCTCAATAAAAGTTTTGTTTTGTGCGTTAATATTATTACGGCATTACGACTGGACCACTTGGGCCCTGGCCCGAAGACCACACGACTGCACCTCAACTTGTGCTTCATTATGTGGATGGGCTTTTGAGTTGAGACTCGACGGGAGTTGGGTTCTTGGAGGAAAACTAAACTTTCATTTTATAGCCAGCAAAGTTGGGTCAGCACTTACTGTTCCCGGGGATTATGAATATGCAAAAAGGGAGCTGAGCCGCGCCGAGCCGAGCCTCTTTTGGAGGTTTTAAAATGCGTTTGCCTTTAGTGATTCTCTTTTTATTCTTGAAGAATTTTTTTGAAATGTGTTCCTAAGGTTCTTAAAATTATGTTTGTGCCAGAAATAGAAGGGTAAGCTATATTCTTACATATAAACCGTTACGAGGTCTATTAAGTTGGCCTGAACACAGAGATTATCTGTAAGTTATCAGTGAGTCACGCTTAACGACTATCCAAGAGTCCTGTGATTGCTGGCCAAATCTTCCTTCATATTTTAACCATTTTTCCTAACTTAAACATTATTCTAAACATGTTTCTCAGACTCTTAATACTATTTTTATCCCAGACATGAAAGAGGAAGTAATATTCCTAAACAAAACCCTTAAACGTTTGTTGAACTTGGCCTGAACACAGAGATTATCTGCAAGTTATCAGTAAGCCATGCTTTTAATTTGTCAAAGAGTCTTGTGATTGAAGGTTTAATCTTTCTTCATATTTTTTATATACCAGCAATGAAAGACGAAGTTATATCCCTAAAAAAAGAACCTCATAAGTCTGCTGAACTTGGCCTAAATGATAAGCTTATCTGCAAGTTATCAGTAAGCCACGCTTTATGACTGTCCAAGATTTCTGTGATCACTTCCTAAGACTTCCCTCTTATTTATAACCATTCCCAAGCAATCTGCAAAGTGAAGTCCACTGAATTTTCTGGTTTCACACACTATTAGGAAATGCCCCAAAGTGCCATAATTTTTTTTTATTCGCTACTCGCTGCCACTGATTTGCGCAGCGGCTCGTAAACTTGGCTGAGCTAATAAACTTTCACATGGACGACGGGTATCTGGGTCAGTTGCAGGGCCCAGTAACTACTACTATATATATCTATATATATGTATATATCTATATAGAGGTTGGGCTTCTTTAGTGGCGCCCAGTTTCCTGGCTCATTGTTCGCGCATATCAATGGGCATTGGGAAAACGCATTTTCGGCAAGGGGAAAATCGCTGCTGGTGCTGGTGCTGGTGATGGTGCGCGGGCCCCTGCTCATTGTTTCTCTTGGCTGCCTTCTCGATTTTTGCTCCATGGATAAAATATTATTTTTATTTGCTTCGCTGAGCTGCATGTGCAGCATCAGCGCGCTGGCCCGTTCGCCCTCGAAAGGAAACTGCTGACTTCACCTTGATGCATGTGCTTTTCATACCAATCCCCCGCCACACACACACACACGACAGGAGTTTTTCCTCAATTTTTCGTGTTTCCTTTTTGGCAACGTTGGCAAAACACTTCCCGTGCTCCGACCGAAATCAATATGCTTTCGACGCCAGTTCTTGGCAAGTTAGCAAACTGCCACAGTTGCAGCTCCCAGTCTCTTCTCTCACTCACCGCTTTTCCGACCTACTTGCTGCTGAAGCGAATTTTCTTGTCATATTTTCAATTTGTGTCGCTTCGCATTGGTTTGCAGCGGGGAAACGACGGCTGGCTGGCAGAGAGGTGTCAGGATTCTGGGGCTGCTGCTTTATGGGCCCCAGTTGACAATTGCAATAAAAATGTTGCCAGGGATTATAACAAGCGTATAATGTCAGGCCACGCCCCCCACCCTTCAGTGGAGGTCACTGCGAGAGGGCGGGAGCGCGCGCTGCAGCATTGAGTTTCACCTGCCAAACCATTGAGCGCTTTTCCGACTCTCCCGACTTTTCCTCTGCTCTGTTTCGGCTTTCCTTTCTCGCTTTGCCATGTCATGTGCAAAATGTCAATTGTGCTTAAGGGCAAAGGTATTTGATTTCAGTTTTAGTGTTTGCGGGGTTCAATCTCAGCCCTCAGCCCTCACCCCATCTCCATTGTTAAGAGTTGATGCATGAGATTTCCTTCCAGCTTCCAGCTTTGTTTGCATCCTTCTTCTCTGAAAAAGTATCCTTTGGATGCCGGCTGCCAGATGAGAGGGGCTTCGGATTAAAATCTCTGTTTACATACAGCAAATTGTGTATTTTTGGGAGCGTGTTTGAGAGCTACACGAAAGCAAACAAGGGACTCTGAAACAGGAAATTGTGCAATGAGACTCGGGCAAAATAATTGCGAAATATAATATTTTATATATATTTTACTAATTTTCATTATTTATGAGAGCCTAGGGCTTCATGTGAGATTAGTTAATATTTCCTAAGAAAAACATGTATACTCCAGCTGTTAATATTGTAAATTAATTGGGATATTATACACATAATTTCAAAGAAATTAGATAGATTTAATATGTTAAAATATATGAAAGCGTAAGGAAAATGTGGCAAAAAAGACATAAATTACAGCAGCTTTGAAAATCTAAGCACACTTTTCCTTCTGGTTTCATTTTCCTTTGCTTCCTGGAATCCAGAAGATATCGGCTTCTAAAGGATAAAATAATACAGAGTCGAGTCAAGTCTCCGCACGCGTTGACAGCCTCCAAAAAAAATGAGGAATGAGGAAAAACTCAGCCGGCGGATAATAAACAGCTCATAGCTAAATGAACTTTTTTTCCTTCTGCTCTTCTTGTTCTGTCAGCAGTGAAATGAGGAAAAATTCCAAAAGCTTTTGCGTTTTGGCCAAATGAAGGCCGCTTGTATTTCCCGGCAATGAACAGCAGCAGCAAAAAAAAAGAAGAATTTAACAAGCCACGCACAAAATTAGAAACGTGCGTGGAGCCCAGACCGCAGGGGGTGGCCTTCGGCGGTGGGTTGGAGTGGGGTCTAGAGGGTAGCCCGGGGAAGTCCGGGGGGCGACAGACAACTGAGCGCCCATGTTTAGTCCGGCCAATACAATTACGGCGCCCATAACCCTTTCGGCGTGTAATACGCACGTAGTGACCGACCGGCCAGAGCCGACGCTTTTCCCCATTTCCCCTCCCCGAGGTTAGCCCCCATTCCCCCCCGCTTACACCCCTTCCGGCGAGCCAAACACACACAATACGTGGTCAAATAAATTGACGCCAGCGACGACGACGCACCACAGAATTCAATTACACGTACAACTCTTGTTGTTGCCACTCGCGCCGTCCGTTTTTTCCCGTTTTTCCGGCGAATATTGAGTCCGGCATTTGACGCCGGCAATCCGTCCGTCCGGGGCTATTGGTTCGAGATTCGGATTCATGATTTTGATTTTTTCCCTGCTCTCTTTTTTGTTGTTGTTCAGCTCCAATCCCGAAATCTCAAGTTGGGCTCGTCCCTAGAAGTTTAACCGACCAACTCAATTTAACCCGTTCTGAAAATACAGCTAGGGTCAACATAATAGGACCGGGTGTATATATTTCTATATATATTTTGTGGGAAAATAGTATGAAAAATATTTTAAAATAAACCATTTGCTTTTGTTTTGAAAAGCTGGAAATGTTTTAATATATTAAAAATTATGAGGAAGTTATGCTAAGGGTTTCAAAATGATAAATTGGTGTACAAAATATTAATTAAACATTTTAAATTGAACGAAAAACTAAGTAATTATTAATTCGAAACCTTTGCATATTTTTGTTATACATTTTAAAGCGTTTTAAATATACTTGTTAATTTTTAAGGCCAACAGACGACCTTATTTTAAATATTTTAAATATATAAATAAAAAATTATTATTTCTTAAAAGTATTTAAAGAAATTGTAAAAATGTGTATTTTTCGTTAATATTAGAAAAATTATATTTATTTCTGATAATATATTCATAGTTACTTTTATTGCTTAATTAAAATATTATATTTTCAACACAAGAACTAATAATAAAGTCGTTAAGCACCCATTTAAATATCAAAACTATTTGAAAAATACTTCTTAAAAGCGTTTAGTTAATAAATTCCATTCATAAGTATTTTTAAAACCTAAAATATATTTTAGACTTTTAATACTCCTACAAAGGTAATACCAAAATTAAACCAAAATAAATATATTCCCTGATCTTAGTTTGACCTACAAATGCCACCCCTGCTGTGCTTTCAGTGGGCGCATTGACCCCGGTAATGGGATTACAGCCAAAAGCAGTTTTAGCCAACTGCTAGCTCTTGTTGTTTGTGTACTGTATTTTGGGCTTTGTTTGGCCAGCAGCAGTGGGCAAATCCCGTTATTAATATTTTATGCGTTTCCTTCTATTGCTATTCTTTATCCCCTCAAAACGCCGAACGCTTAGTCCGGGCTTAGAGTCAGCCAAAGGGTTAGGACTCGGATCGGACCCGGACCGGACTCAAGGCCCACACACTCGAGGGAGAACGCTTATGGAATCAGTGCATGCGCTTCAATTGCCACCGACTCCATTATCCAGTTAGACAGACACAAACACACTCGATTTTCAAACCGTCTAGTCTGGCAGACCCTGGGGGGAAAGTAGTTTTATATTTATTTATATTTTTATTTCAACAATTCCTTTGTTCTGGCTTAGGCATTTGAGGGGAGTTGTGCGAATATAATGTGTGAAAATTGGTAGATTATTTGGGGGAATGTCTAACTCAACAGGAAGAAATAGAGTATACCAATACTTCATTCAATTTGCTATGTTTTCAATGCTTTAGAATATATTAAAAAATATTTTTATAAATTTTTAGCAAGCTCAAAGTTTACCAATTACAAAGGCTTCCCAAAATATTTGCCCACTCAAAAGGGAAAAGATAGAAATCACCGGTAACCTGATACCAATTTAAATAATTAAATTAACTATATTTTATTTTTGTGCAAACACTTTGAAACGGAAATTATAAAGCTTCTCTCAAGTGCCAGAATTTCAAAGTATTTTCGCTTTAAATATTTATTTATTTGTGTCAAACAGAAGCCACATACAATTTTATGTACATATATATTGCTGCATCCTTTTTAATTGGAATTACCAACAGAAAGTTAATGCTATTTCGGGTATTTACTTCAATTTTAAGTGCAATTTTAATGTTTGCCGGGGCTTAAGTAAATTTACAGTGCGTAAGGGACACTGAGCTGCATAAGTCTGCATCGACCCCCGGGCGTGTCATAAAACAATGGGGTAATAAAAGAAAAAAAAAGTAAATACACACGAATATATCATTTGCTGCCAAATGAAAATCTCTGCCACAGATGCCATTTTCGGGCCCGGGGCAACAATTCAATTTCATTTTGAACGAAATACGAAATATTTTAATTGGAAAAACTACAATTGGTTATCTAAATAAATGTGCCACAGTGCCATAAAGTATGCGGCATGAAATTCTATATTTGTGCCTTAACAACAAAGAACGATGAAGGCCAATTTATGTGAATTTCATTTGGGTTTTTCCCAATTTTATAGCCGGCAATCAAAGGCAAATTATACGATTCCGAAGGGGCGATGGCCAAACAATTGAGACCCTCGAGTGGGGGTTTCCCACTCGTCACTGAAACCACCAAATCACCAAAAACCAATGCAATTTAAATAGGAAACCAATTAAATTTAAATACAAAAAAAAAGGTAAACAATGGCGTCGCACTGACCAAAACTTTGCCAGAGAGCAACCATAGAAGTGCATTCAATTGCATTTGCGTGTCGCTTGATTCGCTGCCATTTTATTTACCTTCATTGTGTTTCTTTTATTTTTTTTATTTTGTTCTTTGTTTTGTGTTTTGACCGGACCAGGTCTTTGTTTTGATTGTTTGCCATCGTGGCCAAAATCACAGCGAGTTGATTATATGCACAGTCGATGATGTGATTTGGATTTCCGCTTCCTTTCCTCCTTCCTCTACCCTCTCTCCTCACTCTCTGGGAACAGTGACCTCCATCCGCCGGCAACATAAATTAATGGCTAAAAGGGCAGCCTCTATGCGCACTAGACTATAATTTCCATTTGGCAAAAGTATGCCAACAAACCAAAACATAGAAAGCCAAACAACACACATGCCAAAGCTACGACGAAAAAAAATGGCAAATATGGCAAAACGAAGGCAAAAAGTTGGCACAAAAAACGTGGAAAAAAAACAAAAGGCGAGGCGAAAAAGTACTGAAATCGTTGTCGAGCCATTGCTAATGGAACATATTTGCGTTGAAAAGGGTTTCCCCCAGCCATGTCTCCCCACATGTGCGAGTGTGGCCCGAACTGTTGGCAAAACAATAACAAACAAAAAGGGTTTGGGAGACCCGCAAAAAACTATGCGTCGCATTCCGCATGAATGGCCAGAGCTGGGGCAGGATCCAAAGAATGGTTGAATATTTCGAGGCATTCATAAAAATGTCGCAAAAACAAAACGCAGCTGAAATAAAAAGAACTTTATGTGTCATTCATTCAAAACCATGTGAAAGGCATCAACAGCAGAAAACGGATTGTGGAGACGGACGAGGATGGGTTATGGGACCGGGTCCAAAGTAGCCGCTGCCGAGCAAGAGTTCAGCGACATAAAAAAACAAAAAAAAATATTGTGTGACAACCAGGAATTCCCACGGCCTCAAAAAGGGGCAAAAGTGTGAACACACAGAACGCATTTCCGGTGGCTTTCCCCCCTTCCCGGGCAGCGCCATTGTTATCCCAGCCCATGACAATAGAATTTTTAATAAATTAAAAGTGTTTCTAGTCTGGACGGTTGTATTTTAATTTTACGAGTGTGTGTGCCATAATAAATTGATATTCCATTTGCATACGCAACTTTTTTTTCCTTTGTGCGTTTGCGGTGGGTTTCAAGTGTTTTTGACCGAAAAATGTTTGCCATAAATAATATGTTAAAATACGTATGTCTGCTTTTGGCACTCGGCCCAGCAAAGGCCCCCGAAAATGAATGGAAAATAATGAATTAGAGCCGCGGCTCTGTGTCACTTGCAGAGCCCGATAGATTGGACGCCGCAGTAAATTTTCATATTTAAATGGGTCAGCGCTCAAGTGGGCTGAAAAAAGTTAATTAAAAAATGGATTAGAATGTTATAAAGGATAGATTGAAACAAGGTATTAGATAAAGTCTTTAAAAGAGACTAAACCAAGTGAGATCCCTCATATTTGTGTCCCCAATCGAGAGCAATTTCTTAATCCTCGAGTCACCTGATTCCCATAAACCTTTCCTACTTAGCCGGATTTATATTATCTGTAGCACATAGTGAAATCTCTGCCAAGCTGTGCTGGGCTAATGTATTTCAATTAAACCACTCATTGCCACAGCTGCAGCAGACCATCAAATGGCTTTATGCATCAACATTATTGCACTCTCGCACCGACATCAATATTTGTATAATTTTTAATGTTTTCGGGGAAAAGCTCGCACGATGGCCGCCTGGCCATACTATATAATTGGGTTTTTGGGGAAAGTCGAAAACAAATACAATTTGTCTTGTGCAAACAACAAACAGGCGGGGGGAGCGCTCGCCAATTGCAGAGGCAACAAAAACAAACGGTGGGCAAACAACGCGTCGTATGCGCAATCAGCGACAGCATTTATTTAAATATTAAAATCAACGCGTTGCCAACGAAAACTATGACATCAAAATAAATGCGAACTCACGTGTGTTTGTTCGCCGCCAGCTGGGGTAGGGGTAGGGGTATGGGTTTTGGGTGTGTGGGTATTATGTGCTATTCATACGACGAATTCACGCCATTTTCAACACGTGATTTTCACACCGCACACACACTCGCCCCCCTTCGAATGTTGTTGCATACATTGAGGCGCTTAATTAATCATTTAAGCCCTCTGCTCGGGGCCCTAGAATCACGGAAAAAGCCATGACGGCGACAACAACAAACGCAAATTGCCGAAAGAGCTGTCAATGCCCTGTGCTTGTTTGTTGTTAACGTTGATTACAAAAATATATATATCAATAAATAAATGAAACATTACTCAAAGCCCATTGCTAATTTCAAATTATCGCTTTATCTTTTCAGGTAAATTAATAAAATTGGCAGATGGATGATGCCGGACATCAGTAATAATATTTGGTATTTATGTGATTAAGAGTGAGTGATTTGATGTTTGTGAAAAGGGAAAGGGTTAAGGTAGTTATTTGAGACTGTTAAATGTAACACCAGCTTGTTAAGAGGGTTTAAAGGTACCTAAAATGCCTTATTTCACATGGAACTCTAGTTTGTTAAATATAAATAATAAACTTTGATTATTTAAATGATTTTCTAAGAAGAACGGTTCCATTTTCCTATGAAAGAACCCCCTCAAGGCTTCCCAATACCCATTTCAATTAATTCCAAAAATCCCTTTTAGACCCCTTCTTAAGATGGTTATCTGCTTACCTTTATCTAAGCCAATCTAACTGCTGGGTGCCAACGATTGCCACCAGCGACACCTTGATAACATTGTCACATAATTAACATGTCGCACGCACTTGACCCGACCCAGGCACGCAATGTTCCGCATACGCCCCGTGGTACCGAACGACAAAAACATTTATGGCGCTAAATTGTAAATTATACAGGCAAGGCAAGGCGGCACAACAACTAGAAATGAACATGAACGCGTCCGGGGTTAAGTGCTAGGGAACTTGGCTAACAGAACCGGAAACGGAAGTCGCCCCGTCATGGAGCAGTCGGAGGAGAAGGAGAAGCAAAAGTAGGGAGAGCCAGCCTGTTGCCTGTTGTGTGTGCCATTTAAATATGTCATAATTTCATTTATGTGCTCTCAACCCCCCAACAGCACCACCCACTACACCATACCACACCATACCACACCACACCACTCTCTTTTACAGCACAAAAGTCAGGCATGTCATGCGTGTGTGTGTTTTGGGTTATTTTTATGGCATGCACGAAATGTTGTTGAAACACCTGTCGCCATTTGCCGCCTGCTTGCCGGCATGTTCTGCTGATGAGACGTCATATTTCAGACTTCCTCAGTGGTGAGAGTGAGTGGTGTGAGTGCTTTTGGGTCTAACTTTTCGGGATAAATCTCTCTCTCTCTCTCTGGCAGAGGGTATCGCCACTTCGACCCCGTCTCGTGGTTGTTTGGTTTTTTCCCGCCTTACAGCCGCGCACGGCTGCAAATTATTTAATTAAGTGGCACTCACCTCGCTAATTGTTTAATTACAGCCGCACATGGCCTGGTGTATGTGCTGCGCCGTGCAGTCCGCGGAAACTTTTAGCAAACTGTTATAATTGACAGCTCCAGCCACTGAAGCCGTCACCGTCGCAACCGCCGTCGCTGGCTTGCCTTCCATCCATCACGATGGCCTGGTGTTTCCTGTTTCCTGTTTAGCGAGTAGTTTGTCTTGGTTGCGGCAAGGCGGTAATTGCCGCCAAGCCTGTATAACAAGGCAGAGGGGATGTGTCCTCACAGGACTTGGGGAAAAAATTATAGGACAGGAGATCGTTTATTTTTTAAATTATCTAATATATAAGTATAAACACTTAGAGGTTTATAGTTACCTGATCCTCACCGATTTAATTTAGGCCACACTGTCTACTAGACTCCCAACGACAAATATTCACCCAGCTAATTGTTTCGAACGCATCCGAAAATCGAATTTGAAGTTTGTATTCCGATGCAATTAAAATGAATGCCACATTTTTGGGGGCAGCGTTTTTGTGGATCGTTTAATTAGCAAAGGCATAAATTAGTTGCACGCTGTGCGTGCGGGCGAGTGCTCGATTTATTGATGTGTGCGGCCATCTAAAATTATGCAAAATGCAATTTTATCTAATTAAAATGGACACGAGCCGCGGACATGGACACAGGGACAGGGACTGCTGCTGGTGTGGTTGCCTCCTACAGCGACTAAGCCTTTAATGAGCTTATATTTATAATTTTCAGCTCGCTGACCCCCCGACGCGCGTTGGGAATTCATAGATGCATGCGATGCATGGCTATGTGTGCCTGTGTGTGGGTGTGCTTGTGGCATATATGGGGCAGAGTGCATAATTCGTGGCATAGTTTTGGGCGCGCTTTGCTTTTAATTAACCTCGATGGCGGGTTAAACGCTTCGACACAACCACCAAAAACAAATACGGTAAAAATATAGCCGAAAGCCCCAAGTATACACAATCCGGCAGCTATATAGCTGGCTATATTTTCATTTGGCACGCCACATAAGCGTTGGCAAATGGATAAATATAAAATTTGTCCCTGCTGCTGTCCCCTGCGGGGAGCTCCGTTCGTGTTTCCGTATCCCTTTATATACATTTCTTTTTTTTCTGCCTTGGCCTGATCCACTTAGCTTTATTAAAAAGCTCACCTCGATGTATTTCAGACCCAGTTTTCACTTGCCGTCTTTCCAGTGAAAGGCGGATCGCATTACACAAGCGTATAAATGACGCAACTACTTTTCAAGTCTAGACACGGTTGAGGAATAAAATTTAAAGATAAACCCTTAAAGAGGAAATTATTTTTGAAATTTAAAAAGAAATTGCAAATAAATAACGTAATTTTCTTATGATATTATTAATTGTTGTAAGGAGTTGCTCAATTTGTAAACCCACTTCAGTGTATTACTGGACTCGTCATCATGTTCGTCCCTCCTATACCCCACATATTTACCACCTCTTCCCTCTTCATTTTACTGCCCAGAAGTGTCTCTTGTTTGGCCATAAACAATTTGCGTTGATATAGAATTTCCGGTATGACGTAGATATGCGAATGAAATGCTTTTTTAAATGTTTGCCGCTTCGGTGTGTGTGTTGCCTCGTGTGCTTCGTGCCACATGCAAGTGTCGTTGTTGCCTCCCTTGGCCATGCTGCATGCTGCTCCATTCTGATTTTCCAGGTGACTTTTTGGCTTACTCTGTCTCACCTTTTTGCCGTGTGTTTTGTTTGGCACGCAAACTTTTGCCGCTTGTATCGGGCGTGGGTCATGTTTCATGCGGCTTCCGCTCTGAACCTGTGTGAGTTCCTCCATTGCCGTTGCCTACTTTCTGGCGGCAGTCAACTCGCTCGGTCACTGTCTGTGTCTGTGTGTGAGAGAGTTTGCGTGTTGCTGGCCCCAACTTTCGGTCGTGTTGAACGAAATTTATGACGACAATCGTGTCTATCTGTCCGACTGTTTGTCTTGGCCTGTTGCCTCTAAGCGTTTACTCGATAAAGATCACACCTTAATCGGGCAAAGGGATAGTAATATAAAAAATTAATATTTACTTTAAAGAAATGTAGAAACAAAGAATTAAAGAATTTACTAGTGGTATACATTTATTTTATGTTAATCAACTAAATGATTTAGAAAGTAGAATTTACTAGGGCTTAAATAGTTGAAAAAGGTTTTTAGAAGAAGACTAAAACTAGGCTACAAATTACAACTTAAAATATATCATTGCATACTTTTAGGCTGATGTTTAATTCTTTTAAAATCCCTCTCAGTTTTAGAAGCTTCCCAAAGTTTTTATAGTTATACTTTAAAATTTTCTCGGCAACTCACTCCAAATGACACATTTTCCTGCTTCCACGGCTGGCTCTTAATTATCCACAGATTTTAGATCATTCGGCGTATCTGCGTGTGTTTCTAGCCTAGTGACCTGGAACTGCACTCGTTGCCAAAAACACTGCGAGCCAAAAATGCACAGCGCCTAATGGGGGGAAATTCGCAAAACTCGCTCCATCTCCATTTCTAGGGGGTCACCGCCGCACATAATCGAAGACCAAATGAGAAATTCTTGTCGAAGGCCCACCGAAATGGGCCAGAGTCCGGTCGGGGCCGTGCATTTGGCCTCGTTTTCATTACACCCTGCGCCTAAAAGTAGCCTCGAGCAGATTTAATGCATCCGCGCGAGCTCACAGCGGGGATACACAGAGACAGCGGGCAGCTCCATCATTTCGTGTCCATTAAATCGTTTTGCTCCAGCCGCTGAGTGGTTATTGATTAATCGCCAGTGGGGAATGTCCCCCTCTTCCTCTCAGCTGTCCTTCAGCCCCCACTCCCTCTGTGTGTGTGTGTGAATTCAAGTGTGCACGGAAGCGCTGATAGCTGATGTTGGCATGTGGGCTTAAAGGCAGCACTTACGTTAACCCATTAACGTCAGAGCGATGTTGGGCGCCATAAAAAGTTTCTCAAAATGTTTTCTTATCACGAGCCCCGGCACAGATTGCGGGCTGAAGTGAGAGTTTGTGGAATATTTAACTAGTTGGGTGGCAAAAGTGCCTGATTGCGACTTAAATTCCAATCTTTAGAAGTCTAAAAGTATGCAATAAGAATTAAATAGAAAAATGTTGAATTAAAAGATATTTTCAATAAGGAGTATATTCACAATAAAAGCTTTTATTTTTCAGTCTACAAGAATTCTATAAACTGGCCCAATCTGATTTGATATAAAATATTTGACTGCCTAAAAGTATACAATGGAAAATTAGATAACGAAAAAGCGAGTTAAGGAGTTATGTATATTTTTAAAATAAATAACAATTCCTTTGCAGTCTAACACTATGTCATAAATGACCATTTTAATTTCTATTTTAAATCAAAACTTTTGCTGTCTGAAAGTATGCAAAATTAAATCAGTCAGAAAAATGAAATGGAATTACAACAGGTAAAAAGGATTTTTACCATAAAATGAATACCTATAAATTGACTTTTTTAATTAATTAACATCTTTATTTAATATTATTCAGGAACAGATCTAATTAAAGCCTTTAACCTAAATGTTGTCTTAAGTAAATAATCTCTTAATTATAAATTATAATTTTTTTCATCTTATTATATAGGAATAGGTCAAATTACGAATATTGAGGTTTCAGGTAAATAATATATTCATATAATTATCTTAGAAGCAGCCCAAAATGTCTTCTTTTGAGCCTGCGAATTGGAGTAGCCCCCTGTAATCTCCGGGCGAGACGATTACGGTGGGCAGTTAGTCGGTCGTTGTATCTGCTTGAGAAGAACGAGATTTGGTCTTCAACAAGGCTCAGGTTTAAGTCGTTGTGAAGCGTTTGGCCACTAACGAACCACTCACAGCCAGTGATTTGTCTTAATGTTTTATTCTGAACGGTTTGGAATCGTTTTCGGTGGGACGCAGCCGCCACTCCCCAAATTTGGATGCCGTATCTCCAAGTAGGTGCGATGATTTGCTGATAAATCTGACGCTTGCATCTTAAAGGTAGTTTGCTTTTCTTATTTAGCATCCAGAATAGTTGGTTACGCTTTAGGTTGCACATTTTGACGACTCTGGCAATATGATCACGGAAGGTTAGGCGTTTGTCCAGTGTGAGGCCTAGGTATTTCGCCTTAGTCGCTTGCTCTATGTCCACGTTATTAATGTGTACCGCAGGAGTTGTGTTACGGCGTAACGTAAAGCAAACGTTTACGCATTTGCTTTCGTTAATTTTTATATTGTTCGCCATGGCCCATTTCTCGAATTCGTTGAGATAGGTTTGCAGCATTTGTGACGACTCGGTCTCACTGTTCGAGGAGCTGAGAAAGCAGACGTCGTCAGCGAAGCTGGCCAACAGCATTTTGCTGTTGTCATAGCTTGGCTTGGGGATGTCTGCTGTATAGATGGAGTAGAGAATCGGTCCCAAGACGCTTCCTTGAGGTACGCCGGCTGCAATGGCAACATTTGCAGAGATTGCGTCTCTGGACTGGACGCAAAACTCTCTGTTTGTGAGAAACGATCTGATGAGCTCAAACAGGTTGGCTGGCAGCGCTATTTTGACTTTGGCTAGTAGTCCCGGGATCCAAACTCTATCAAATGCCTGTTGAATGTCAAGGAAGATTCCGTTGCAGTATTCTTTATGGTCGTAGGCCTTTAGGATATGATTGACTACACGGTGTAATTGCTCAATCGTACTGTGGCCAGCTCTGAACCCGAATTGGTGCATTGGGATAGTGTCATTGTCTTCTAGGTGTATTATAAGTCGGGAAGCTATCAGCCTTTCCATTACCTTCGATAAGGAGGGCAGGAGACTGATAGGCCGGTAGGAGCTTGGATCCTGTTCCGGCTTCCCTGGCTTTAGAATCATACTGATTCTAGCACTTTTCCATTTTTTGGGGAAGTATTGCACTCTAAGTATCGCATTGAATATCAATGTGATAAGTAATAGTGCTCTCTTGGGAAGGATTTTAAGTACTGCGTTGCTTATTAGGTCGTGACCTGGCGCCTTTCGACTTTTGAGGGTACGTATCAT